>CM056051.1:185362203-185467203 GCA_029574335.1 Rana kukunoris
TTTTCTCCTAAAAAAGTGTTTGGGGACCTCATCCTGCCCCAGGGACATGTACCATGCTTTTTTTATTTTTTAAACGCCGTTTTTTTCGGGAGCATGATTTTAAATAATGCTAAAAGTGCAATAATAAAAGTGTAATTTTCTTTAAATTTTCGTATACTATGGGGTCTCTAATGTCAGCATGTGAAAAAGCGCATGTTTCCCGTGGTTAGAAATGTCTCTGCACAAAATGTCATTTTTCAAAGGAAAAAAGCCATTTAAAACTGACTCGCGGCTATAATGAATTGTCGGCTCCCGGCAATTGCAGGAGAATTCATTCATTAAAAAAAGGGAAAAAAAAGCGTGGGGGTCCCCCCAAATTCAATAACCAGACCCTTTAGGTCTGGTATGGATATTAAGGGGAACCCCGCCGTCAATTTAAAAAAAAAATGACGTGGGGTTCCCCCCAAATATCCATAACCAGACCCTTCGGTCTGGTGGTGGAATTTAAGGGGAACTCCACTCCAAATTAAAAAAAAAATGGCGTGGAGTCCCCCCTAAAATCCACACCAGACCCCTTATCCGAGCACGTTGACCTGGCCGGCCGCAGAAAAGAGGGGGGGACAGAGCGCGGCCCCCCCCCCTCTCCTGAACCGCACCAGGCCACATGCCCTCAACATTGGAGGGTGTTTTGGGGTGCCCCCCAAAACACCTTGTCCCCATGTTGATGAGGACAAGGGTCTCTTCCCCACAACCCTTGCCCGGTGGTTGTGGGGGTCTGCGGGCGGGAGGCTTATCGAAATCTGGAAGACCCCCTTTACACAGGGGCCCCCCAGATCCCGCCCCCCCCCTGTGTGAAATGGTAATGGGGTACCTTGTACCTCTACCATTTCACGAGAAAAAAAATGTAAAGGGTTAAAAAAGACAAGAGCCGTTTTTTGACAAGTCCTTTATTATCTTTCTTCTTCTTTTCTTCGGTTTTCTTCTTCCTCCTCCTTCTTCTTCCTCTGCTTCTGTCTTGGGTCTTCTATTCCCGCATCTTGCCCGCGTGTTCTTCCATCTTCTGTTCCTCCCGCTGTCCTTCTCGTCCGCATCTTCTCCTTCTTCTTCTTCTTCGCCGGAGCGGCCGCTTCCAATTGAAATCCCCGCTGTCTGCCGGACCACGCCCCCCCCCCCTCTGACGCCACGGGCAAGCTCTTAGGAGTGTGCTGCCAGTGCGTCAGAGGGGGGCGTGGTCACATGTCAGAGGGCGGCCAATTTAATTTGAAGCTCGTGCGCGGCTTTTTCTTTGCCAGAGTCGCCGCTTCCAATTGAATTGCCCGCTTTCTGGAACATGTGAACACGCCCCCCTCTGACGCACAGGCACCACACGGGGACTTTCCTAAGAGCTTGCCCGTGGCGTCAGAGGGGGGGCGTGGTCCGGCAGACAGCGGGGATTTCAATGGAAGCGCCGCTCCGGCGAAGAAGAAGAAGGAGAAGATGCGGACGAGAAGGACAGCGGAAGAAGATGAAGAACACGCCGGGCAAGATGCGGGAATAGAAGACCCAAGACAGAAGCAAGGAAGAAGAAGGAGGAGGAAGAAGAAACCCGAAGGAAAGAAGAAAGAAGATAATAAAGGACTTGTCAAAACCGGCTCTTGTCTTTTTTAACCTTTACATTTTTTTTAGTCGTGAAATGGTAGAGGTACAAGGTACCCCATTACCATTTCACATAGGGGGGGGGGCGGGATCTGGGGGGCCCTTTGTTATAAGGGGTCTTCCAGATTTCGATAAGCCTCCTGCCCGCAGACCCCCACAACCACCGGGCAAGGGTTGTGGGGAAGAGACCCTTGTCCTCATCAACATGGGACAAGGTGTTTTGGGGGGCACCCCAAAACACCCTCCCAATGTTGAGGGCATGTGGCCTGGTGGGGTTCAGGAGAGGGGGGGGGCCACGCTCTGTCCCCCCTCTTTTCTGCGGCCGGCCAGGTCAACGTGCTCGGATAAGGGGTCTGGTGTGGATTTTAGGGGGGACTCCACGCCATTTATTTTTTACATTTGGGGTGGAGTTCCCTTAAATTCCACACCAGACCCAAGGGTCTGGTTATGGATATTTGGGAGGAACCCCACGTCATTTTTTTAATAAATTGACGGCGGGGTTCCCCTTAATATCCATACCAGACCTAAAGGGTCTGGTTATTGAATTTGGGGGGACCCCCACGCTTTTTTTTTTCCCTTTTTTTAATGAATGAATTCTCCTGCAATTGCCGAGAGCCGACAATTTCATTATGCCGCGAGTCAGTTTTAAATGGCTTTTTTTTTTTTTTCAGAATGTCATTTTGTGCAAAGACATATTTCTAACCGCAGGAAGTGCATTTTTATTCACCTGCTGACATTCCCCCTCCCCCATGCAACGAATTTTTAAAAATAATTATTCAAATGACGTGGGGGTCCCCCCAAATTCAATAACCAGACCCTTTAGGTCTGGTATGGATATTAAGGGGAACCCCGCCGTCAATTTTTAAAAAAAATGACGTGGGGTTCCCCCAAATATCCATAACCAGACCCTTCAGGTCTGGTGTGGAATTTAAGGGGAACTCCACCCCAAAAAAAAAAAAAAATGGCGTGGAGTCCCCCCTAAAATCCACACCAGACCCCTTATCCGAGCACGTTGACCTGGCCGGCCGCAGAAAAGAGGGGGACAGAGCGCGGCCCCCCCCCTCTCCTGAACCGCACCAGGCCACATGCCCTCAACATTGGGAGGGTGTTTTGGGGTGCCCCCCAAAACACCTTGTCCCCATGTTGATGAGGACAAGGGTCTCTTCCCCACAACCCTTGCCCGGTGGTTGTGGGGGTCTGCGGGCAGGAGGCTTATCGAAATCTGGAAGACCCCTTTAACAAAGGGGCCCCCCAGATCCCGGCCCCCCCCCCTGTGTGAAATGGTAATGGGGTACCTTGTACCTCTACCATTTCACGAGTAAAAAAAATGTAAGTTTAAAAAAGACAAGAGCCGGTTTTTGGACAAGTCCTTTATTATCTTCTTTCTTCTTTCCTTCGGGTTTCTTCTTCCTCCTCCTTCTTCCTCCTCTGCTTCTGTCTTGGGTCTTCTATTCCCGCATCTTGCCCGGCGTGTTCTTCCCATCTTCTTTTCCTCCCGCTGTCCTTCTCGTCCGCATCTTCTTCTTGTTCTTCTTCGCCGGAGGCGCCGCTTCCAATTGAAATCCCCGCTGTCTGCCGGACCACGCCCCCCCCTCTGACGCCACGGGCAAGCTCTTAGGAGTGTGTGTGCCAGTGCGTCAGAGGGGGGCGTGGTCACATGTCAGAAAGCGGCAATTCAATTGGAAGCGGCGACTCTTTCTTTGAAAAAGCGCGCCGCTTCCAATTGAATTGGCCGCCCTCTGAACATGTGACCACGCCCCCCTCTGACGCACTGGCACACACTCCTAAGAGCTTGCCCGTGGCGTCAGAGGGGGGGCGTGGTCCGGCAGACAGCGGGGATTTCAATTGGAAGCGGCCCGCTCCGGCGAAGAAGAAGAAGGAGAAGAAGATGCGGACGAGAAGGACAGCGGGAGGAAGAAGATGGAAGAACACGCCAGTCAAGATGCGGGAATAGAAGACCCAAGACAGAAGCAGAGGAAGAAGAAGGAGGAGGAAGAAGAAACCCGAAGGAAAGAAGAAAGAAGATAATAAAGGACTTGTCAAAAACCGCTCTTGTCTTTTTTACACTGACACTTTTTTTTCTCGTGAAATGGTAGAGGTACAAGGTACCCCATTACCATTTCACACAGGGGGGGGGCCGGGATCTGGGGGGCCCCTTTGTTAAAGGGGTCTTCCAGATTTCGATAAGCCTCCCGCCCGCAGACCCCCACAACCACCGGGCAAGGGTTTGTGGGAAGAGACCCTTGTCCTCATCAACATGGGGACAAGGTGTTTTGGGGGGCACCCCAAAACACCCTCCCAATGTTGAGGGCATGTGGCCTGGTGCGGTTCAGGAGAGGGGGGGGGCCGCGCTCTGTCCCCCCCTCTTTTCTGCGGCCGGCCAGGTCAACGTGCTCGGATAAGGGGTCTGGTGTGGATTTTAGGGGGGACTCCACGCCATTTTTTTTTTAATTTGGGGTGGAGTTCCCCTTAAATTCCACACCAGACCCGAAGGGTCTGGTTATGGATATTTGGGGAACCCCACGTCATTTTTTTAAAAATTGATGGCGGGGTTCCACTTAATATCCATATCAGACCTGAAGGGTCTGGTTATTGATTTGGGGGACCCCCACGTCATTTGAATAATTATTTTAAAATTCGTACCATGGGGGGGGGAATGTCAGCAGGTGAATAAAGCGCACTTTCCTGCGGTTAGAAATATGTCTTTGCACAAAATGACATTCTGAAAAAAAAATAAAAATAAAAAAAAAGCCATTTAAAACTGACTCGCGGCAATAATGAATTGTCAGCTCCCGGAATTGCAGGAGAATTCATTCATTAAAAAAAACGAAAACAAAAAGCGTGGGGTCCCCCCAAATTCAATAACCAGACCCTTTAGGTCTGATATGGATATTAAGGGGAACCCCGCCGTCAATTTTAAAAAAAAATGACGTGGGGTTCCCCCCAAATATCCATAACCAGACCCTTCAGGTCTGGTGTGGAATTTAAGGGGAACTCCACCCCAAATTTAAAAAAAAATGGCGTGGAGTCCCCCCTAAAATCCACACCAGACCCCTTATCCGAGCACGTTGACCTGGCCGGCCGCAGAAAAGAGGGGGGGACAGAGCGCGGCCCCCCCCTCTCCTGAACCGCACCAGGCCACATGCCCTCAACATTGGGAGGGTGTTTTGGGGTGCCCCCCAAAACACCTTGTCCCCATGTTGATGAGGACAAGGGTCTCTTCCCCACAACCCTTGCCCGGTGGTTGTGGGGGTCTGCGGGCAGGAGGCTTATCGAAATCTGGAAGACCCCTTTTACAAAGGGGCCCCCCAGATCCCGGCCCCCCCCCTGTGTGAAATGGTAATGGGGTACCTTGTACCTCTACCATTTCACGAGAAAAAAAAATGGTCAGTGTTAAAAAAAGACAAGAGCCGGTTTTTGACAAGTCCTTTATTATCTTCTTTCTTCTTTCCTTCGGGTTTCTTCTTCCCTCCATCTTCTTCTTCCTCTGCTTCTGTCTTGGGTCTTCTATTCCCGCATCTTGCCCGGCGTGTTCTTCCATCTTCTTCCGCTGTCCTTCTCGTCCGCATCTTCTCCTTCTTCTTCTTCTTCGCCGGAGCGGCCCGCTTCCAATTGAAATCCCCGCTGTCTGCCGGACCACGCCCCCCTCTGACGCCACGGGCAAGCTCTTAGGAAAGTCCCCGTGTGGTGCCAGTGCGTCAGAGGGGGGCGTGGTCACATGTTCCAGAAAGCGGGCAATTCAATTGGAAGCGGCGACTCTGGCAAAGAAAAAGCCGCGCACGAGCTTCAAATTGAATTGGCCGCCCTCTGACATGTGACCACGCCCCCCTCTGACGCACTGGCAGCACACTCCTAAGAGCTTGCCCGAGGCGTCAGAGGGGGGGGGCGTGGTCCGGCAGACAGCGGGGATTTCAATTGGAAGCGGCCGCTCCGGCGAAGAAGAACAAGAAGGAGAAGAAATGCGGACGAGAAGACAGCGGAAGAAGATGGAAGAACACGCCGGGCAAGATGCGGGAATAGAAGACCCAAGACAGAAGCAGAGGAAGAAGAAGGAGGAGGAAGAAGAAACCCGAAGGAAAGAAGAAAGAAGATAATAAAGGACTTGTCAAAAACCGGCTCTTGTCTTTTTTAACCCTTTACATTTTTTTTACTCGTGAAATGGTAGAGGTACAAGGTACCCCATTACCATTTCACACAGGGGGGGGCCGGGATCTGGGGGCCCCTTTGTTAAAGGGGTCTTCCAGATTTCGATAAGCCTCCTGCCCGCAGACCCCCACAACCACCGGGCAAGGGTTGTGGGGAAGAGACCCTTGTCCTCATCAACATGGGGACAAGGTGTTTTGGGGGGCACCCCAAAACACCCTCCCAATGTTGAGGGCATGTGGCCTGGTGCGGTTCAGGAGAGGGGGGGGGCCGCGCTCTGTCCCCCCCTCTTTTCTGCGGCCGGCCAGGTCAACGTGCTCGGATAAGGGGTCTGGTGTGGATTTTAGGGGGGACTCCACGCCATTTTTTTTTTTATTTGGAGTGGAGTTCCCCTTAAATTCCACACCAGACCTGAAGGGTCTGGTTATGGATATTTGGGGGGAACCCCACGTCATTTTTTTTTAAAAATTGATGGCGGGGTTCCCCTTAATATCCATACCAGACCTAAAGGGTCTGGTTATTGAATTTGGGGGGACCCCCACGCTTTTTTTTTGGTGTTTTTAATGAATGAATTCTCCTGCAAATTCCAAGAGCTGACAATTCATTATAGCCGCGAGTCAGTTTTAAATGGCTTTTTTTCCTTCAGAATGTCATTTTTCACATGCTGACATTACACCCAGGGCCGCCATCAGGGGGGTACAGGCAGTACACCTGCAGGGCCGCCATTAGGGGGGTACAGGCATTACACCGCCCGGGGGTCCCCAGGGGCCCCCAGGGGCCCGGATGGGAACCACCCTAAAACAAAAAAAAAAACAATTTTTTTTTTTTTTTTTTGTTTAAGGGCTCCGAAGGTCCCCAGGGGCCCGGAGGCCACTAAGGGCCCCAGATGGCAAGCCCTTTTTTTAAAATAAAATATATATATTTAAAAAAAATATATATTTTAATAAATTTTTTTTTTTTTTTTTTAAGGAAAGGGCCCAGAGGTCCCCAGGGCCCTGGAAGGCTACCCCCTTGTTTTTTTACTTTTTTTTTCGATAAATGTTATATTTAAAAAATATATATATATGTATTTTCTCTCTTTTGTATTTTTATTTGATAAAGAGCACAGAGGTCCCCAGGGCCCCGATGGCTACCCCCTTTTTTTATATATTATTTTTCTTTATTTCTTATTTCTGTCAAAATTTTGTAAAGGGCCCCTCCGCTCCTCAATTTGTGGCATCCCACCCCCCCCCCCGCTTCTCAATTTCATGCGGCAGCACCACCCCCCCCCGGTTCTCTGCTCCAGGGGGCCCATGCCTGAAGCTGTGTAAGGGGCCCCAAAATTCATGATGGCGGCCCTGTACACCTGTAAGGGGCCCGGGGGTCCGGAGGTGCCCAGATGCCTGGAGGCCCCCCAGCGCCCCAGATGGTAACCCCCCTCTTTTTTTTTTTGTATATATATTTGTTAGTTGGTTTTTGTAGGATTTTTTATTAAAGGGCCAATTTTTGGAATTTAATATTTTTTAGCAGTCTGGAGGTCCCCAGGGCCCCGGGTGGCAACCCCCCAAATTTTTTGTTATTAAAGGGCCAATGTTTTGGTTTAGGGGTCTGGAGGTCCCCAGTGGCCTGGTCCCCAGTGGCCCGGAGATCCCAGGGCTCCAGATGACAACCCCCCACCTTTACAAAAAAAAAAAAAAAAAAAACATATGATATATTTTTTGGTTATTTTTTAAACATATATATATATAATATAATTTTGAAAGCTCCCAGAGGGCCCCTTTTTGCTTCTAAAAATGTTATAAACATTTTCCCCAGGTTTGTTACTTTTTACTTTAATTTCTTTTTTAAAGTGTATTTTGTGCGTGAAGTCGAGAGAGAGGAGCTGGACTTGCAATCGCCATCCTTCTCCATGCCCCCGGTGGCAATGGTGGGTGTGAGGGGGGCCTCACCCCACCTGCTACACTTGGGAGCCCAATGGGACAGAGGGACTCCCCCTATGAAGGAGTGTAGCCCACCCAGCCAGCCCTGTAGGTCCTTCCCTCCCTCCCTTTATTTTAGGAGACCTCATGGCCAAAGTGTGTGCAAGTGTGGTGTTTTTTTTGTGGGGGGGGGGGGGGGGGTGGGGGGCATACTAAGCACAGGCGTACCTTGCATAGCACACCCACCGGGAGCTGGGCTGACACCACCAAACTCAATTCATATGTAGCCGAGACCGGGATCCGAACCCTTGGCTGCAGAGGTGAACGGCTTGTCAGCGCAGTGCCATTCACGTTGAGCCACCACAGCTCCCACCCAATGTTATTTTTTTTTTAGATTTTTGGTAGTTATTTTTTATTAAAGGGCCCAGAGCTCCCAAGGCAACCCCCTTTTTTATTATTTTATATATGTAGATATTGTAATTTATTTTTCATTAAAGAGCCCAGAAGTTTCTTTTTATTAAAGGGCCCAGTGGTCCCCAGGGCCCCCGGATGGCTACCACCCTTTTTAATATATATTTTTCTATATGTATTTTTTAGTAAAGGAACCCCCCGCTTATCAAATTGCGGCAGCCCCCCCCCCTTCTTAATATCAGGCGGCACCCCCCCCCCCCTATTCTCTGCTCCAGGGGGCCCATGCCTGAAGCTGTGTAAGGGGCCCCATAATTCCTGATGGCGCCCCTAATTGCCTCCCCCCCCCCCATGGTACGAAATTTCAAGGAATTTTTCACTTTTATTGTTGCACTTTAACCACTTCCATACCGCGCCTATTCTGGCACTTCTCTCCTTCATGTAACAATTATATTTTCTTCCTTGAAACTTACTCAGGACCCCCAAACATTATATATATTTTATTAACAAACACCCTAGGGAATAAAGTGGCGGCCATTTTTTCGGACACATTTCCAACAGTATTTGTGCCAAAAATTTTCTAACGTTTTTTTTTTTTTTTTGGCTTTCCAAAAAAAAACCTGTTTCATGAATGACAAAATAAGAAAGCAGTAAAGCTAGGCCAATTTTTAGGGATAAGGTAAAAGATGATGTTACACCGAGTAAATAGATACCTAACTTGTCACGCTTTCATATTGCGCACACTCATGGAATGGCGCTAAACTTCGTTATTAAAAATCTCCATAGGCAACGCTTGACTTTTTTTCTCAGGTTACCACTTTTGAGTTACAGAGGAGGTCTAGTGCTAACATTATTGCTCTCGCTCTAACGCACGCTATGATACCTCACATGTGGGGTTTGAAGGATGTTTACATATGTGGGTGGGACTTGCATGCGTGTTCGCTTCTGAGTGCGAGCTACTAGGGACAGGAGCATTTAAATTCCTTTGTTATTTTATTTTTTTACTTAATATTTTTAATTTTTGCACTTGTTTGTCCCTTTGTTTGTATTATTTTTCACTTTTCTTCCTATTACAAGGAATGTAAACATCCCTTGTAATAGGACTAGTGTGTGACAGGTCCTCTTTATAGAGAAAGGCGGGGTCAATTAGACCCCACATCTGTCCTCCAGGCTGGAAATCATGGAATTGGTAAAAAAAAAAAACATCTCATGCTTTCAGCTGCAATCATGTTCGTTCAGCACAGTAGCGTAGTGTGTAGCATGTTCACCTAGCAGCAAAAGGGTTGCTGGTTCGAATCCCACCCGTGACACTATCTGCCTGGAGTTTGCATGTTCTCCCTGTGCGGGTTTCCTCCCACAATCTAAAAACATGCTGTAAATTGGATCCTGTCTAAATAAGCCCTAATGTGCAGTAGGAGATTTAGGTTTTGTGCTTCCCTAGGCCTGACCAAATTTTGGCACCCCCCTAATAGAAAAATGACCCACCCTTCCTGTCAAGGCCACACCCTGTTTTTTTATGACCCACCCAGGAATTTTCAGGGGACACACACAAGTTCTGTGGGGGGGGACTTGGGGGGGCCCTTAATTTGCCTACTTTTTCGATCACTTCCTGTTTGGCTATGGGGCAGGAAGTGAAGGCCAATCTCCCCAAACGGACAGGGATAATACAAAATAAACTGACAGAGCTTCTAACCCCCCCCCCCCCCCCACCAACTCTATCCAAAATGAAAGAAATCCAAAAAATAAAAGTGATGATTATTGTTCCAGTTTAACCCCAAATTTCAGATCATTTTATTGAGAGGCTTAAGAAAATATAACCATGCCAATAGGCCACGATCCAGCGTTGCTAATATGTATGAATGTGTGTTAGGGACCCCCACAAACACCACCCAATGTTAAATCAACTATTTTCTTGTTTGTTTTGGGGATGCCTGCACCCCTGATAGGGTAAAGACACCTCACAAATGTTGTCACTTTCTACTTAATTCATTCACTTCCTGCCACACAGCCAAACAGGAAGTGAGGGAAACACCTGAGTAATGTTTTGTTGGGGACACACAGATCAATATAAATAGTTTCCCATTTTGGAAATGGCATTTTGCTGTGTACACCCCAAATTAGTAGGAATCTTGGACTTTGGGGTCCATTTACTAAAGGCAAATCCACTTTGCACTACAAGTGGACAAGCAAGGAAGAAAACTCAAAACTTGGCGGGATTGGAAGTAAAAACCATCAGTGCTTCCCTTCTGATTTTCATTGCCTACGCTTCTACTGCAGAGCGGCTTTGCCTTTACTAAACCCCAAAGTAACTAATCATTTGGGGTGTACACTGCAGTGCAATTTGCTTAATGGTGACACTAGTTAGATTGACCTGTGCCCCGAAGAAAAGACCATTGGTAGGGTTTTAACCTCACTTCCTGTTCAGCTGTGTGACAGGAAGTGAAGCCAATTTTAGGAAAAGGGACACAAAGCCCAACCTAAAAACACTAGCAGGGGTTCTAACACTCAATTGGCTTCCCTCAAACAACCCACAATTAGAATAGGATTGTCTTGTGCTAGTTTCAAGCACAGCGCTGTAAATCAGCACTTCAAGCCTGTCCAAAAAAAAAACACCACCCCCCCCCCCCCTCCAACAGGCCCTGTTTGCAGCTTTTCCTACATCTTGCACATGTGCTTTAAAAAGTCAGTCTGGACATCAGTTCTAGGAAACAATACTTACCGCTTTGTCCTTCCTTTTCTGGTGACTAAACATTTCATGCATACACACCAGGAAAGATCTTAGAGACAAATCACACTTGATGGTTTAGGCCCAAACTATTTCAGCTGCAGCGGTTGAAATCCATAGCATGAAAAAAATATCACAAAACAAACTTCAAAATTTGAAAGTAATTTTATTGGTCCACAAAACAAGGAAAGCAAAAAAAAAATTACAAATAAACACACCAAAAATATATAAAAACACCTAAAAACAAAAAAGACCAACGTTTATTTCACAGTCATTGGAAAATAAATCATGCTTTTAAATAACAGGATAGACCCACAGGATTAAAACATTAGTCATTAACATCTTGAGAAACATTTAGCAAAATTATGTAGCAGAGAAAACATCAAAAAATACAAAACTTGCTCCAAAACATCTCTGTTTCGCTCCGCCATTACTTCCAGCCAGCAAATCTGCCCCCTCTGAGGGGCAGCTGACACGTGCAGTATCCACGCTTTTTATAACATGTGTGCTAATGAACCAATTGGAAACACATGAAGAAATGTCAGCCTCTAGTTTGTGTGCACTTGGAACTGCTTACACCTGTTAAGGATGTCCTTAAATTACTAAGCCAAAAAAAGAGCTTTCTGAGCATGCTCAGAAAGATGCAAGTCATTTTCAGGATCAAACATCCAGCTTTTTTTACTAAGTGTTCGAGCATGCCCAGTTCACTCGAAATGCAGTACCAGAATCAAATCTGCAATGGCGGATGAAAGCATTAGAGGTGTTAAATTTTTTTTTGGTCCCCATGAAGTGATGCTTTACAAGCTGAACGGGAGGTCTTATAGAATTTTTACGTAACAAACCTAAATAGTAATAATTTAAACGCCCCTGTCCCTAGTAGCTCGCAGTCAGAAGCGAACAAGCAGCATTTTTATTGTTTCCGGTTACCAGTTTAGATTTACAGATGAGGTCTAGTGCTATAAATATTCCTCTTGCTGTTACGCACGCTATGATACCTCACATGTGTGGTTTGAAGAATGTTTCCATATATGGGGGCGGGCCTTAAATGTGTAAGCCCCGCCCACATATTGAACCCCCGTTCAAACCCCACATGTGAGGTATCATAGCGTACGTTAGAGCGAGAGCAATACTTTTAGCACTAGACCTCCTCTGTAAATCAAAACTGGTAACCTGAAACACATAAAAAAGCGTTGCCTATGGGTATTTTCAAGTACTGAAGTTTGGCGCCATTCCATGAGTGTGTGCAATATTAAAGTGTAACATGTTGGGTATCTATTTACTCGGTGTAACATCATCTTTCACATTATGGCCATAAATTGGGCTAACTTTAGTGTATTCTTAATTTGTAACCACTTGAGCCCCAGAGCATATTACTGGTCACTGACGGGGCCAGTTTTTGCATTTCAACACTGCGTCATTTTGACTGACAATTGCGTGGTTGTGCGACGTGGCCCCCAAAAAAATTGGGCGTCCTCATCCTCCCCCCCCCCCCCCCCTAAAAATTCAATTTTTTTTTTTTGTTGGTGGTATTTGATCACCTCTGCGTTTTTTCTTATTTTTGCTTGACCCAAAAATATAGCGACAATTTGGTAACTAAAAAAACATCTTTTTTACGGTTTGCTATAATAAATCTCCCCCAAAATATATTCAAAAAATGTTTGCCCTCAGTTTAGGCCGATAAGTATTCTTGGACATCTTTTTGGTTGCAAAAAATCACAATAAGCGTTTGATTGGTTTGGGCAAAAGTTCTAAGTAGGGGTTGGTCTTATGGGTTTTTTTGGAATAATTTTTTGTTTTACTAGTAATGGTGGCTATCATTGTTTTTTCTGTCTAATGCGACATTGTGGCGGACACATTTTTGTGAGATTTGGCATTTTTGTAGCGAGCAATGGTATATCAATGCATTGCTTACTATAAAAATGACACTGGCAGGGAAGGGGTTAACACTAGGGGCGCGGAAGGGGTTGAATATGTTACCTGGGTGTGTTCTAACTGTAAAGGGGGTGGGACTGTGTAGGGGAAATGACAGATCGCTGTTCATACATTGTAGGGACAGACGAGCAGGCATTCCCCCCCCCTGACAGGACCGGGATAAAGGGGAACTCCACCCCAAATTACAAAAAAAAACGGCGTGGGGGTCCCCCTTCTGGTGCACAACAGGCTCTTAGATTTGATCTGGAACATAAGGGGTTAAACCCACGCCAAAAAACGGCGTGGGGTTCCCCCTCAGATCCAGACCAAACCCTTCTCCCAGGCACGCAGTCTGGCCGGACAGGAATGGGGGTGGGGACGAGCGAGCGCCCCCCCCCCTCCTGAGCCGTACCAGACCACATGCCCTCGACATGGGGGAGTGTGTGCTGTGGGGGAGGGGGGCACTGCCCCCCCACCCCAAAGCACTCTTGTCCCCATGTCGAAAGGGACAAGAGCCTCTTCCCGACAACCCTGGCCGTTGGTTGTCGGGGTATGCGGGCGGGGGGCTTATCAGAATCTGAGAGCCCCCTATATTAAGGGGGCCCCCAGATTCTGGCCCCCCACCCTATGTGAATGAGTATGGGGTACATCGTACCCCTACCCATTCACCGGGTGGAAAAGTGTAAACAAAAAAAAAACACACAGAAAAAAATAATTTATTAGTCAGCTCCGGGGGTCTTCTGCCGGGACCCCCCACCACCAGCCCATTGGGCCCCGGGCTTCGCCGTCTTCTGCCGGGGGGGGACACCCACCGATGATCTCCGCCATGTCCAGCCAGGCCCCCACCCCAAAATAAGCTCTTTCACATCCGGGGGGGGCCGGCCGAAAAAAGCAGAGAACAACGGGGGCGGAGCCCCTCGGTCTTCCAGACGTTTTCTGCCGGGGGGGCTCCAGCCCCGCACCGGTCTTCGCCGCCGCCTTCCGCCGGGGGGGGACACCCACCGATGCTCTCGGCCATGTTCGGCCAGGCCCCCTACCCCAAATCAAGCTCTTTTACATCCGGGGGGGGCGGCGGAAATGGCGGAGAACAACGGGGGGCGAAACCCCTCCTCGGTCTTCGCCTTCCGCCGGGGGGGTACACCTACCCCCCCCCCGGTCTTCGCCGCCGCCTTCCGCCGGGGAGAGAGACACCCACCGATGCTCTCCGCCATGTTCGGCCAGGCCCCCTACCCCAAATCAAGCTCTTTTACATCCGGGGGGGGGCCGGCGGAAATGGCGGAGAACAACGGGGGCGTCGCCACTCCTCGGTCTTCTAGCCGTCTTCTGCCGGGGGGGGGAAACACCCACCCATGCTCTCCGCCATGCTCGACTGTGCCCCCTACCCCAAAATGAAGCTCTTTTACATCCGGGGGGGGGCGGCCGAAAACAGCGGAGAACAACGGGGGTGTCGCCCCACCTCGGGCTCCTCCGCTTCTGCCTGGCTCCTCCCGAGGCCAGGGCTTCTTTCGCCGTCTTCCGCCGGAGGGCGCCACTCTCCGGGCTTCTCGACGTTGTCTTCCGCCGCGGGGGCCAGGCCTTCTTCTTTGCCGCCCCCCTCGATTTTTTCGGCCTGGACGGGGGTCGTACATCCCATCCAGGACTTGGACGTGGCGGGCTTCTCGTCGCCGTCTTCTGCCGCTGCCCCCTTCACCACGAAGCTCCGTGCTTGTTTGATGAGGGCAGCGGGCTTCCGTCGTCTTCTCCGGGGCGAGGGTCGTACATCCCACCCCGGATTTCGTCGCCGTCTTCTGCCGCTGCCCCCTTCACCACGAAGCTCCGTGCTTGTTTGATGAGGGCAGCGGGCTTCCGTCGCAGTCTTCCGCCGCGGGGTGACACTCGCGGGCTTCTTCTTCCATTCGATGTTGACACGGCGAGGTCCGGCGCTGAAATGCCTTCTGAGCGGCGGGCAAGGACTTATATTGGCATTGGGCGTGGGCGTGGTTATGCCAACATGTGACCTTAACCCATGTGACAGTGATGTGACGTGACATCACTGTCACATGGGTTAAGGTCACATGTTGGCATAACCACGCCCACGCCCAATGCCAATATAAGTCCTTGCCCGCCGCTCAGAAGGCATTTCAGCGCCGGACCTCGCCGTGTCAACATCGAATGGAAGAAGAAGCCCGCGAGTGTCACCCCGCGGCGGAAGACTGCGACGGAAGCCCGCTGCCCTCATCAAACAAGCACGGAGCTTCGTGGTGAAGGGGGCAGTGGCAGAAGACGGCGACGAAATCCGGGGTGGGATGTACGACCCTCGCCCCGGAGAAGACGACGGAAGCCCGCTGCCCTCATCAAACAAGCACGGAGCTTCGTGGTGAAGGGGGCAGCGGCAGAAGACAGCGACGAGAAGCCCGCCACGTCCAAGTCCTGGATGGGATGTACGACCCCCGTCCAGGCAGAAGAATTTGAAGGGGGCGGCGGAAGACCCTCAAAAGTGAAAACGTTCACCAGGTGAATGGGTAGGGGTACGATGTACCCCATACTCATTCACATAGGGTGGGGGCCCGAAATCTGGGGGCCACCTTATTAAACGGGGCTCCCAGATTCTGATTGGCTCCCGCCCGCATACCCCGACAACCAATGGCTAGGGTTGTCGGGAAGAGGCTCTTGTCCCGATCGACATGGGGACAAGAGTGCTTTGGGGTGGGGGGGCAGCGCCCCCCTCCCCCAAAGCACACACTCCCCCATGTCGAGGGCATGTGGTCTGGTACGGCTCAGGAGGGGGGGGGCCGCTCGCTCGTCCCCACCCCCATTCCTGTCCGGCCAGACTGCATGCCTGGGATGAGGGCTTGGTACGGATCTGGGGGGGAACCCCACGCCGATTTTGGCGTGGGTTAACCCCTCACGTTCCGGACCAAGCCGGAGAGCCTATTGTACCCCTGGGGGGGAAGCCGCGCCGGTTTCACATTTGAAATTTGGCGCGGAGTTCCCCTTCAGTGTCAGCGCAGCCCGAGAACAGCTCGGAGCTTGCCGTGCGCCGCTCCAGGCAGTGCAAACACTGCTACGCCGCCTGGTATTTACCAAGGATTTCCCGGCGTACTGAAGCGGCGCGCGGTGAGCTCCGATTTTTCCCTCTGCGCATGCCCAGTATGCAAGTGAACCTTCCGAGGTTCTAGCGTACTTTGCAAGGGCACGGGGATCGGGTCCCAAAAGTCACTTTCCCTTTCAAATCGGCCCGCCACACAAGTTGAAACACATGTCACTACACTTCCCCTGCATCACCCCCCTCCCTCCCCTCATAAACTCCCGCCCGAATCCCCGATGTTTACATTACTAAATGCCGCACGCCAGCTCTGTACTGGCGTGCTGTGCGCCCTTTTCTGGGCGCATTAGGCACTTTAGTAAATGAGGAAACACGCTGCACTGGCAGCGTGTTTCTTTGGTAAATGTCAAAAACAGGTTTACTCCTGCTTGTGCACCATGAGTCTTGGCGCACAGGCTTGGTAAATCAGCCCCAATGTGACTTGTAATGACCTGCAGAGGCTCATTGACACTGGTGCAGAAGGGAAAAGTGTGAGACATGTGTCTGACAGCGCCCCAGGGGAGCAACAGGCAGTGATGATGGGTACCTCCAAGGAGGTGGTGGTCTCTTCATGTGT
Source organism: Rana kukunoris (assembly GCA_029574335.1). NCBI lineage: Eukaryota > Metazoa > Chordata > Amphibia > Anura > Ranidae > Rana > Rana kukunoris. The sequence continues at coordinate 185,378,544 of CM056051.1, forward strand.
CTCAACATTTCAACTTGCAGTGGATGAGCCCCTCCATGTCTTGGACAGGGAAAAGGTCCCTAGAAAGGTCTGGTATTTAGACATGGGTTGCATAGAGATGACACAAACTTTATTAGAAATGTTGGAGATGGTAAAAACGCACTCGCTGTACACTTGGGTGTCTTCACCGCAGATGGACCAGGTTGTGCTGCGTAGTACCAATAGGTGGGGCCAAGTGGTACCGGCTGTGCAGGGAAACTTTAATCAAGAGTTGTATTGGTGGGTCCAATGCTTATTAACAATGTGGCGAATAGTCCTGAGGTTCTCTAAGAGGGTGCCCCTAGTTACTGAATGGTATGGAAGGTGCTCAGAACTGTTGGAGACATCAAAGGTCTCTCCGGCTGATGTAGTGACTGGAAACATCTCTGCTGGTGTGGTCCGAGGTGCAGCTGAGCAGAGGTCAGTGAAGGGCGCAGATACTGTCTCACCAGCTGAACCTCATGAGAAGGAAGGGCCCAGAATAGACGCAGCTCTAGCAGAGATGCTTTCTACTACTCAGAAAGAGGTACAACTTAAAGTACCCGGAGACGCTGTGAGAATGACTAATGTTGGTTTCTGCAACAATGTAATGTGTACATCAGAAAGAAGTAGTTTATGCGTGGATCAGTGTCATTTGTTAGATCAGTTGCCCATGGAGTGTTGGACAACAGGTGAGGTGGAGATTTGCTATGGACCAGTGGGTTGTAGTTACATAGTTACATAGTTAGTCAGGTTGAAAAAAGACACAAGTCCATCCAGTTCAACCATAAAAAAAAACAAAAAAAAAAACAAAGTAAAACACAGTACATCCTCCCATACACCCAACTCCATACCCACAGTTGATCCAGAGGAAGGCAAAAAACCCCAGCAGAGCGATGATCCAATTTGCTACCGGAGGGGAAAAAATTCCTTCCTGATCCCCCGAAAGGCAATCGGATTTACCCCGGATCAACTTTACCTACAAAACTTAGTACTCAGTTATATTATGTGCATTTAGGAAAGAATCCAGGCCTCTCTTAAAGCAATCTACTGAGCTGGCCAGAACCACCTCTGGAGGGAGTCTGTTCCACATTTTCACAGCTCCTACTGTGAAGAAACCTTTCCGTATTTGGAGGTGAAATCTCTTTTCCTCCAGACGTAAAGAGTGCCCCCTTGTCCTCAGTGTTGACCTTAAAGTGAATAACTCAACACCAAGTTCACTATATGGACCTCTTATGTATTTGTACATGTTGATCATATCCCCCCTTATTCTCCTCTTCTCAAGAGTGAATAAATTCAGTTCCTCTAATCTTTCCTCATAGCTGAGCTCCTCCATGCCTCTTATCAGTTTAGTTGCCCTTCTCTGCACTTTCTCCAGTTCTCCGATATCCTTTTTGAGAACTGGTGCCCAAAACTGGACTGCATATGCCAGATGAGGTCTTACTAATGATTTGTACAGGGGAAAATGATATCTCTATCTCTGGAGTCCATACCTCTCTTAATACAAGAAAGGACTTTGCTCGCTTTGGAAACCGCAGCTTGGCATTGCATGCCATTATTGAGCTTATGATCAACTAAAACACCCAGATCCTTCTCCACTACAGATCCCCCCAGTTGTACTCCCCCTAGCATGTATGATGCATGAATATTCTTAGCCCCCAAGTGCATAACTTTACATTTATCAACATTAAACCTCATCTGCCACTTAGTCGCCCAATTAGACAGAGCATTGAGGTCGGCTTGTAAATTGGAGACATCCTGTAAGGAAATTATTCCACTGCATAGCTTGGTGTCATTTACACAAACAGAAATGTTACTTTTGATCTAGTCACTTACCTGTGTGTGTTCCCTCCTTGGGTCTAGTTCTAACAAACACTGAGATAGATGACACTGATTGTGTTGGACTGGGTGACATTGAAATGTCTAATTAGCTAATGAGTGGTGCTGTTAAAAGTGATGTGGTTGCCGTGGGTAACCAGAGAGAGGTTCTTGAACCTGAAAGACCTGTGGTGAAAGATAAAACTTGCTTCCATAAGCTGAAAGGTAGGATCAGGGAAGGCAGAGTTCCCCCAAGAGAGGAGTGTATGCTCAGGGACCCCATTAGAAGAGTCGGAAGGCAGAGTATACAAACGTATAGAACCCTGTTGCGATCCAGGGTAGGGCGTGCCTGGAAACGCACCCGAAAAAAAGATTGGGCCCACAGCTGGCGCAGAGGTGCCCCAATCAAGGATTCGGGCTGGTGTGTTCCGCCCCCTACGGGTTCGAAACAAGGGGGGGAGGTATGTAACAGGCACTACTGTCACGATGAAATGGACACACGGTCTGCATATAGCCAGATTGCAGCGCTGTCAGTTTTCTCATATTTTTTCTATTGCTACATGGGGCTCTATGGCTTGGAGATCCTTCAGAGATCTGGGTGGGACTGGATCTCCAACCTGTGTCCAGGTTTTGAAGACAGCCTGCAAGCTGCCTGCCCAGGTGCAGACAGCTCATTAAATGAAGGGCTGGGGAGAGCAGAGGAGGGAAGGAAGGTGAAGGAAGTGGGAGCAATGGCTGTTATTGTCTCTGTGTGAGGATAGACGCTATACGCGTTGGAAGGATTCTGAGCCGTGTGCATCCAGGACTGTGGGTCTGGAGGAGGTGATGGTTTGAGGAACCAGTACCTGTAGCCGCAGTGCTGTTAAAGAGTAGCCAGGTGGACTGGTATTTTCATTTATCTTTGGATAACGTTTAAACCCCTGCGTGGGATTCCTGAATGGACTTTTGTTTCTTTTTTCTCCTTTAATAAACGTGGGCTACCAGGCCCTTAACATTATATGCCTGTTTGGTGTTGACTCACTGCACAAAAAACGCATCTGCCACAAGAGTTAATTACCCCAAACGTTTACATTTGTTTACTTTTTGTGTTGAGAATCATACTATTTGGTATGATGCTCCCAGGATATTTTGACTTAGGTATCCTATAATTCCACAGCTTCTTAAGTTCATTTTTATTAAACTAAGCATATAGGCCCAGATTCACAAAGCACTTATGCCGACGTAAGTGCAAATGTGCGCCCGTAAGTGCAAATTTGCGTTGGCGTATCTGTGCACCAGACCCACAAACCAACATCCGCCTAAAAACTGGCCACCCTACGCCGACGTAGCTTACATACCCCGGCGTAGCATGGGCACACTTTTCGTCTGGACGCATGTTGCTGCTCCCATTGATTAGGCATTCAAACAAGCAAATTACGTGTGCCCGACGCATGCTACGCGAGGTGCGTGTAAATTGTACGTCCGGCTTAAAGTTATTCCCCATAGATGAGGCGCAACCTGGCAACAGACATGCAGCGTTGGGAGCAATAGCTTGCTGAATGCAGTGCTTGCCTCTCCATGACGTTTGCGATACGGCGGCGTAATGTGCGCCCAACTCTCTGTGAATCTGGGCCATAGTGTGTACTTGCCTCAATCCAAAGTGCCTAGTGTGATTTTAGTCTGCTCTCTCATTACTCTGCTATCTGCAGTAACTTCTAGCAGTCTATGTTGATGCCAATCAATCCTGGGAGATAACCTTTCCTCCCTCCAGCACACAGAAGATGATTGACAGCCCTATCTAATGAGTATATACTTTGCTCCTGCTGATCAAGGTAACAAAATACTACAAATGCACTCTATGAGGTACAAATATTCTGAACTTACTTTTCTCCCTCTCCTGTCATTCACATATGAAACCACTCCATCTGAGATTTCTGTGTAAGTTTTGAACTACTGAGTAGGTTGCACACACACCCCCCACCACCATGTGACAATGCTTGGACCTGGCAATTAGCAACAGACTGCTAATATGTAAGATGGTAAAGGAGCACCATGTTTTCTCTACCTGGCAGTATGGGATATTTCTGGAAGACCACTGTGACAGAGGAGTAAGTAGAGGGTCAGTGCAGGTTGCTTTTGCTCTATACAATACATAATTGCTTTAAGTCATATACTTGTATGATTGGGGACTACTGGCAACTTTTTCATAAACAAGTAGCATTCAATAAATAATTGCCTAGCAACTAATAGAGCTGTGGCTTCTCCATGTTTTTTCCAGTGCATACAGTATATATCATCTTTCATGCTTGTATTTCCTCTCAGAATTTTTTTTCATTGTTTTTAGTTAGTTCTGATATACAGTAGATCATGCTTGCTTAGTAAGGCTGGATTCTCCAACCTTTAAGTAGGGTCCCTGAATAGAGATGATTGAACCTTTAAAACATGCATGCATATTTCTTTGATTTGCAGAAAATCATACTATTCATGAACCTTTTAGCCATATACCTGTTTTTAATCTATCATCTATCTAATCTGCAATAGTTTCCTTATTTATTAAAAATATTTTTTTTTTTTTATTATTATTATTATTTTAAATTGTTTTCATTCTGAACAAGAGTTAATATTTTACTAGCACTAATAAACTAACATTTTTAGCACATAAATTAAATCAAAGTAATTGTTTAGCATTTCGTTTATAGCCTTTGATACGTGTGATTGTGGTTAATAACTGTGGTAAGAGATCGCACTTATGTGAAGGATTTATTTCCTGATTAATGATGAAGATGATTTAAAACTCATTTTTCTTAATGTATTGAGCCTGATATTAAAATCATTCTTACTCCATCTGCCCTTAAAATTGCTTTGATTACTTCAGTTGTTGAAGCTCCATTTCTTTATCAAGATTCATGAAATAATTATCATAAAGGAGCACATCTGTGATTTCTTTTTTACATTTGACAATATGCACCAGAATTACAGTAATGGATAACTTTTTTTGCAGAATAAAATGAGTAGCATTTTGTGTTTTTAAAGTGCTATTTATTATTCCCACTAAATTAACATGGAATTACATTTGATAATATTGAAATGCTATTTCAAATCGCATAAAACATGTGGCAAAATATATCTTTTCCTTTCACATATATACCTATAATGTACACCCTAGTCAATGTTCAGAACTATAGTTGCAAGACAAGTTCACCTTTAGAAACATTTTACATGTTAGGCCTCGTACACACGAGGCAATCGATTTGTTATAAACGGTCTGTCCGACCGATTTGAACAAATCTGTCTGCTGGCATTTTGGTTTGCTTGCGTGTACACACGAGCAAACCAAAATCCCCGCCAGCAGACAGCGCGCTGACGTGTCGGTGACGTGGCGGTGACGTTGACGCCGCCACGTCACCGCACCAGGAAGTAAAACACTTCCGCGCATGCGTCGAAATCATTCGGCGCGTGTGCGAGAAGACATGTCTGCTGGTTAGCGTACTAACCAGCAGACATGTCGGGCGGACGGGTTCCCAGCCGACAGATTGGTAAGCATGCTTTCCAATCTGTCGGGTGGCCAAATCCGTCGGCTCGCCCGTACACACGATCAAATCTGTCTGCTGAAACGGTCTAGCAGACCGTTTCCAGCAGACAGATTTGATCGTGTGTACGAGGCCTTACACCCTTCACACATTGATACAAACCCACCTTCACCCCGGAGTGCCCCCTGTGAGAGCAGACAGGGGTTACTCTCCCCTACAACCATTTTAAATTGACAAAGTTGTGCAGGCCTCCATCTGTACATAAATAAACTACTACATCAGAAAGACTCAATGGATTAAGAGCATGCTGATCAGCTCCCCGGTAGTCTGTTGACACTTCCTGTAGCTCATACAGAAGTATGAGAAGAGAGCTGTAGTAAATGTCTGCAGGAGCCTGAGATTACACCCACTATCCACTGATCACAGGGGCAATGCTCTGCAGGCTTCTTAGATATACAACAATAAATGCAATTTTTTTTTCTTGCAAAAACATGTGCATGTTTTATTTTTTAAACAAAGACAAACTTAGCCTTTAAGCAAGTAAAAATCTATCAACTTAATCTTTGTGCGTTGACAATCATTTTGGAGTGTTAATGGAAATTTTTGTACTTAACATCTATTTATATAAAAACTCGGTGAAATATCACACGTGTTTATCCATATATTCCTATGGAGAATGCAAAAGAGAAAGGATGATGACATCAATAACATAATAAACATGTGTTTTTTTTGGAATTCAATGGTATTTTACAAATTTTTCCAAGTAAATTGTATTTATTGAGTTTTTTTATTTAGAAATTAAAAAATAATACCTGATCATATTATTAGGAAGTACAAAAGGCCACAGATGGAATTGCATCTCAAATAAATTAACCACTTCAGCCTCGGAAGGTTTTAGCCTTTTTATGACCAGGCCATTTTTTTGCGATACGGCACTACGCTACTTAAACTGACAATTGTGCGGCCGTGCGCCGCTGTACCCAAATAAAATTGATGCCTTTTTTCCCCCAAAATAGAGCTTTCTTTTGGTGGTGATTTATCAACTCTGCAGGTTTTATTTTTTGCGCTACAAACAAAAAAAGAGCGACAATTTTGAAAAGAAAACAATATTTTTTTACTTTCTGCTATAAGACATACAATAAAAAAAATCATAAATTTAACTTCTTCAACAATTTAGGCCAATATGTATTCTGCTACATATTTCATGTAAAAAAATATCCCAATAAGTGTATATTGATTGGTTTAAGAAAAAGTTATAGGGCCAGATTCAGAGAGCCATTACGCCTGTCTAACTGGTGTTAGACTGGAGTAATTTCAAATTTAGCTAGTCGAAAACCTCAAACCATGAATAGACGGCTGCGGGCTTCAATTCGACTGGATTACATGTTCGTACGCCTTCGGATCTACGCTGCAATAAAATTGCGGCCACTGGGTGGACTTCCCGTCGTTTTCCGCGTCGGGGTATGCAAATGAGCTTTTGCCGGCGATCCCCGAAATTACGATCTTCAATCGCAATCTCTTACGGCACCTTTAGTCATCTTTTATTTGCGTAACACTATACCAGCTTTTTGCTGCTCTAATATTAGACAGCCCATGTTAAGTATGGTCGTCGTTCCCGCGTCGAATTTCTACGTTTTCCGACGTCTTTTACTATTTTTTACGTAAGTCGTCCGGGAATAGGAATGTTCGTAAACGACGCTACTCAAACAACGAATGACGTAACGACGTGATTTCGCGCAATGCACGGCGGAAAATTTCTGAACGGAGCATGCGCAGTTCGATCGCCGTAGCGTACGGCCAAAAATCTACCAGGATTCGGTGTAGAGCCTGGTAAAATACGGCAGCGTAGAGTATTTCGATTACGCAGCGCAATATTAAGTGTATGTGAATCTGGCCCATAGTGTCTAAAAATGATGATGTATTTTTATTTCAATTTTTTTTTTTACTAGTAGAGTCGATTATCAGCGGGACTGCGACATTGTGGTGGACAAATCGGACACCTTACTGACACTTTTTTGGGAACCAGTGACTCTAAGGCCACGTACAGACGAGGAGACATGTCCACTCAAACATATCCGACAGACCGTTTCCAGCGGACATGTCTCCTCGGATATTTGGTCTGATGGCGTGTACACACCATCGGACCAAAATCCCCTCGGACAGATGATGACGCCACGTCACCAATCCAGGAAGTAAAATACTTCCACGCATGCGTCTAATCCATTCGGCGCATGCGGGAGATTTATGTCTGCTGGTTAGGCGTACTAACCAGCGGACATGTCCAACGGACAGGTTTCCAGCGGACAAATTTCAAAGCATGCTTTGAAATTTGTCCGCTGGAAAAACCTGTCCGCTAGGTCGTACATACGATCAGATATGTCCTCTGAAACTGGTCGGCGGACCAGTTTCAGCGGACATTTTTGATCGTGTGTATGCGGCCTAATACTGTGATCAGTACTAAAACTTGTTACTGTACTAGTGATACTGGCAAGAAAGGGGTTAACACCAGAAGTGATTAAAGGGCTAAGTGTGTCCCTAGGGGGTGCTACTAACTGGGTGGGGGTTGTTCTGACTGGGAGAACACAGAGATCCATGTTCCTGCTTAGCTCCCCTGACGGAACAGAGATCTGCCTTGTTTACATCGTCCGCCGGATCCGCTGATTGGCTCCCCCCTCTGTCCAATCAGTCCCCAGAGCCTACTGCACAAAGCTGCCTTGACGCAGTAAATGTGCAAAGAGCGGTCCAGAAGTGGTTAAAGCCGAAGTTTAACTTTAAAAAAAAAAACCTCTATAGTTTTAGAGCTTTAGTTACATCACTTATCTGTAATGAATTATATCCTACATTGTGCAGGCAGCTGGATTCTGGAGCAATCTTCATCGTAGTGATACCATATTCTCTTCTTGTCTTTGAACTTCTGGAGATGCACTAGTTAACAGTTTGGGGTCATCAGGTCATCAGTGTAGATGATCTGATGGGGCATGCCCCCAACCTTCCTACTCTTGCAACTACTGTACCAATAAAAGTTATTTTATTGATTACACTGCCTGTAACAGAGTATGTGACTAGGGGGAATCTGATGAGTCACATGATTCTCTCTGTCATTTACAGATCATGCTACAAGCATGAAAAAATTTTGCTTAATGGAGGAGGAGGAAGGAGGGGATGTGTCCCCCTTGGATCATCTCTACTGTTGCTTTGCCTATTGCTTTGCCTGAAGACCCAAAGCTGTTAACCATAGCATCTCCAGAAGTTCAAAGACAGGAAGAGAATATGATATTACTGTGATAAAGATTCAGCAGTTCAGGGATAGGAAGAGGACAGGCATCCCTGAAGATTTCTGCAGTATTAAGCTCTCCAGGTTTTTAGCTAAACATCAGCTATATGTCGCTAGTCCCTGCAGAGTGTCTAGTATAAGTATCCATCCTTGTGATCTCAATCCCTTATATGTATATATATGTGTGTGTGGCGCTCTGCTCCCATTGAGTAGGTGCTATGTGTTGGTTCTGTGCAGTTCGGCTGGGTTGCACGGTGACAGTGGGTGTCGCTGTCACCGCAGGTCACGGTTGGAAAGGCAACAGGCTGGATGTATTGGGTATTTCTCTCTTAGAGGAGGCTCAGGGGGCGTGGTCAACCCGCTGTGCATTCTGGGGAGGGGTACTTAAGGGACAGAGCCATTTGGCGGTGTTCGTCTTCCGATCACGACCTGAGGGCCCTCCTGGCCTCAGGGATGCTGAGCTGTTTGGTAGCCTCAAAGCCGGCTGGCCTGAGGCCTAGCAACTGATAGTAGGCCCAGGAATTGCTGTGCCTACTGATCCTGGGATGGTCCTTCGCTACCTTATCTATGGAAGGAAGCTAAACCAGTAGGATTCAATTGACGTACCCTGGCGGTCAGGCTGAAAGATTCTTGACACCGTGAGTCGTGTAACTTTTGTTGGAACTATATCGGGTGTGCAGTCGGTTACATGATCTTGTGGCAGATGATCGTGGGGTGGCCTGACGACACTCATCAAGTCTGTGCCAGAGACTTAAACCCACAAGTGCTTTTTTTAAACCATTTTTTATCCTTTATACTGGTTTCTGAGATTTACAAATGCAGCACTTCAGAAATTGGATGAAAGGTTTAGCACTGTGAAACACTTTCGGAAAAGCTAAATAGTGCATTTTATATATTATATAATTATTGTATAAGTGCTATGCAATTATAACTATATAGATCAGACCAAAATGACAAATGAGGAAGAATGAGGAGGAAAGAGGGACAAATCAGTGACAATTGGGAGTTATGCATTACCTAGCCTGCACTTAACATGAAAAAAAAAATATCTGATATTACATCCCCTTTTAAATCAGTTTATTATTCAGCATAATACTGTTATTGATTTTATACAATTTTTAACATTTACCGTATTTATTGGCATATAACACGCACAGGCATATAACACGCACCCTAACTTTAAGAGCGAATTTATAGGAAAAAAACTTTCCACAGCCCCCTGCGTATAACGCGCAAGCACAGTTTCCCCTCTATTTTCAGGGTAAAAAGTAAGTGTTATACGCCAATAAATACAGTATTTAATTTTTAGTGTATGCTGATCTTAAGCTTCTGTTGATTTCTAAGTTAAACTTTAAAGGTAATACATCAGATATATTTTACATTTACTGAGATAGAGGCAAGCCTTTCATAACAATATTGTGTTTTCTTTAAACATCTTAATAAAATGCTGTCCAGTGCTAAAACGTGAATTTTATCTGTAGTCATAACTTTGGTACTGAGAATAATCAGGATCTCTATTTGAAGTTAAGAGCTGGTTTAAGTGAGCTACAATCTGATCAGATGGCAGCAGCTGAGGAACTCATGACAAGTCACACAGCAGTTTAAATAACATTTTAAATCTACCTAGTTACAGTGTTTGCTGTTATTGTGGCAACAAAGGAATTTGAGTAAAATGTCACAGAACATAATCTGTATACCTTTTTAGACTGTATGGAAGACAGGTCATTTTCTTAATTTTTCTTACAGCTAGCTAGCCAAAATTAAGCTAATTTATTGTGTACCTGACATATTTATGTCCCTTACCTATATGCTACTGATGTGCTAGGCCTATAACTCTGGTTCATGACCCTGTTAAATACGTATATACTTTCAGATCACATTTCATTTCTTTTAAACATCTTTGCAGCCTTCTGCCATCAAGTCTGAGATTTAAAGTGGAACTTTAGTCACAAAATTAAGACCTGCTAGATCACTTCTGGCTGGTCTCTACCTGCAGGTATAGCTATGTAAAACATAAAAAATACGTGCCCATACAGTTACAGTAATCCACTGTCTGACCCTGCTCTGCACATGTTCAGTTGCTCTCAATTTTAGCCATTTTTAGGTACTGCTGAATTTGGAGAGGCCGATCTGCTGACAGCCTTATAGCAGAATAAAACCCTCCTATCCTTTACAGCCAAGGAAACTGCATTTGTTTGATCTGCTACTGTCATGGTACTTACTGCACATGTGATCAGTTTGAACACCAGCCAATTGATGGTTTGACAGTTTGGTTGAAGACACAATCAAATGAAACTTTTTTTTGAAACTGGTAAATCAATGGGTTTAGTTCTGCTTTAATTTACAGCTGGGGCTTTGGGCTTCAGCAAAATGGCAGCCTCCAGCAAGAACAAACCAGAACACTAGTGGAGGCAATTTACAGCACACACTAATTTGGTAGCATAATTATTAATGTGGAATGTGTGTTCCTTGCTAAAGAACATTGGGCCAGATTCAGATACAATTACATTGGCGCAGAGTATCAGAGATACACTACGCCACCGTATTTTACCTGGCTCTACGACAAATTCATGTAGATTTTGGCCCGTAAGGTACGGCGGCATAGTGTATTTCTCGCGGCGGAATCGAAATACGCGATTAGGGGGCGTGAAGCATTTAAATTAGGCGCGTCCCCGCGGCGATCGAACTGCGCATGCTCCGTTCCGAAACTTCCCGCCGTGCATTGCGCGAAATAACGTTGTTTGTTTGAGTAGTGTCGTTTACCTACATTCCTATTCCCGGAAGACTTACGTAAAAAACAAAAACAAACGTTGAAATTCGACGCGGGAACGACGGCAATACTTAACATGGGCTGTCTAATATTAGACCAGATAAAAGCTGGAATAACTTTACGCGGCAAAAAGATGACTACAGATGCCGTAAGAGATTGTGAATGCCGCTCGTAACTTCGTGGATCGTCGGAAAAAGCTCATTTGCATACTCCGACGCGGAACTTCACCCAGCGGCCGCAAATTTATTGCAGCGTAGATCCGAAGGCGTACGAACACGTAAGCCAGTTGGATTGAAGCCCGAAGCTGTCGTTTCATGGTTTGAGGATTCAGACTAATGAAACGACGCGCGTAATTTGAAAGTACTCCGGTCTAACGCGAGATAGACCGGAGTAAGGGCTCTGTGAATCTGGCCCATTCTTTTTTATTAAGTTGTTATGGGTAAAGTTCCACTTTAAGTAAAAGCAGTTGCTGAGAGCTGATATACATATCAATTGCCCTGACTGGGATTCAACCCAGATTGGGCCAAGTAGTTTCAAGCAAATGAGAAAACTGATTTTTTGAACGCCGAGAGAGCCCATGCTCCCTTCTTCTACTTTTTTCTTGCTCACAGGAGATACAATGTAGATACTTTTTTTTATTGAGTAATGCCGCCTACACACAACCGTTTTTCTGCTCAAACTGTCTAGCATACACATAGACACAACAAATTCCGACCGTGACATACAACACTACGACGATGCTTCCGAGCATGCATCAAATTGTTTCCGAGCATACGTGTTTTTTTCTCCGTCAGAATTCCATACAGACAAACGGAATTTCCGATAGAATTGGAAAAAAAGAGGACCAATGGAAAAATTCCGATGGGGCATACACACAGTCGGAATATCTGATGAAAAAATTCCGTTGGACTTTTTTCATTGGAAATTCCGACCATGTGTACGCGGCATAAGAGTGTACAGATGATCAGTGGTGGCTGATGCTGTATATTTTGGAGGGGTCAGCAAACTAGACAACCGTTGCCACCCCCAAACCCACCCGGTTGGTCACTCACTCGTCCATCCCCAGTCCGGCACTTACCCCATCTAGCAGCTTTGGCTCCTTCCTGCATCTCCTCTTCCTCTGCAATGGCTTCTTTCTCTGTGGCTTCACCCTGCATCTCCGGCTTCACCCTTGGTGGCTTCTCACCTCTTCCCTCAACGGGCCAATACGGTCACTTCTCCAATCGGGTCCTGGAGGAGAATCAGGATGACAATAGCGAATATTAATTCGCTATTGTCAGACTACTGGGTTTGTTTAAAGCGCAGTAATTACAAAATTATTGTAGACTATAAACTTGGCAAATTGTTACATGCAAATATAGTTTTGTAATGCTTAAATAGTATTTATAGGAGAAAAATAGTACACATCATTTTAACAATGATTCTTCTTTATTACTGGGTTACAGGAACTTTGGACATGGTGATACAGGTTGAGAAAGAGCAATCGGTTATCAGATTTCCTAGCAATCTCTATGCTAGGCATTTATGCAAGGTAATATGTTTGACAAAAGAAAACAATCAGATCAAGACATATTGACACAAAGCATATCAACTGGAAAGGAATGCTGGCGTTCTGTCAAAAGAACCAACTCGTCAAAATCTCCAATCACATCACTTCCAATGACTCTCCCGCAGCTGTAATTGGAGATTTTGATGAATTGGCTGTTTTCAAAGAACACCAGGTACAGAGGAAAAAAGTTGTCACCGCTGTGTTGGGTATTAGCATGGGCGGACTAACAATGTTTACTCATTATATCGTCTACCGTAACTGTATATGCTGCTAGTGTTCTGTCAAAACAGCCAAGTCATCGAAATCTGCAATTATACTGCTGCTTGAGTGTCACCGGAAGTGACGTAATTGGAGATTTTGACGAGTTGGCTCTTTTGACAGAACACTGGAACACCCTAGCCAGAATCTCCAAACCTCCTAATGCAGCCTGGTCATAAATGGTGGTTGTAAACCAGTAATAAAACAGTCTAGAGCAATATACATATGTGGGTATGGCTTTTATTTAAACTTCACTTGAACTTCATTACATCCCAAATTCCATAATTTCAGAGATATCTTTATTAAAAAGTGGTTAAACAAATGTATAGAAAAATAACAACCAAAAGCCAATCATGCCTATAAGTTCAGCAGGCTATTGGAACACATTAAATCTCCTAAGCGGTATAGCATCCGATTTGTATCAAATTGGGTCTATATATCACCGTAATTCCATCAGTGAGGTCGATTAATTCAATCACATTGAACAATGACCTGCTGGCACAAATATAAAAACACATGCCAACAGTCCACTTCCACTCAACCCATGTATAAATGACAGCTCCTTAGCCAGCTGCTGGATGTAAATTGGCCAGTGATGCTGGCTGGTACCCTAACTTTAGAAGGGAATTTTCAGAAAAAAAAAAACTTTCCACAGCCCCCTGCGTATAACATGCAGGCACAGTTTACGTTCTATTTTCAGGGTAAAAAAGTGAGTCTTATACACCAATAAATACAGTAATCATTGTTACTCGCCCTGGTAATACACCAACAGCTATTGTCTTGATCTTGGCATTTGAAGGATAGTATGGAAGTAAAACACACCAGTAGCTACTAGGACATTATCTGGGAATGTATTTCCAAAGCAGCATTGGGAGCTTTCAGTATCTAATAACATTATGGACCTACTGCTACAATTTTTGCTTGGTATATAACGTTACACCTGGATTCCTGCCTCAGAGTTTAAAAAAAAATCGAATACTTTTTAATACCTTATACACCAGAGTTATGTGACTTTCTTTCACCAGCTCCACACCACAATGTAGGATCAGTGGTCAGAGCAAGCTAAAGACCTTGGATGCAAACTGCAATGTCACTGCAGTGCACTTTAATAGAATACTGTAGCAGCCAGGTTTCCTGTGTGCACTGCTCACACAGGGAACTTTGATTGATTAAGGATTTCTCTCCCTGGTCTCATGTTTCACACAAAGTATAGGCTTTAAGGACAGTTCATGGATTGCTTTTACCAGCAGATCTGTTTGTGTGAAACATAGGACCAGTTAACCTGAGAGAGACATTTTCTATCAAACATGACTACCGCTGGTGCCACCCAACAGTTCTAATTTTGGATCCACCACAGCTGACACAAAATGTTACATGGGGAAGCCCAAACAGAGGAAAGTGAGGGCATTAAAAAGACATTGTGGAGCATGAGCAGAATGTGTGATAACACAGCACCAACATAATCAGTTGCTATTTTGTTGACACTAGGAAGAGGAGGACATTAGAAATCGCAATGTCAACCAGGTATTTATCTAAATCTATAAGATGGGGAAATAAAAGGTGCACAATATAGATAAAGCATGCCATTGTAAATATAACTGCCAAGAGAAAGGTTTTGGGTTTAATGACAATTTAGGATACAAGGGTTATGGTGGTCTAATGCAAAAGACAATTGATCAAATGGAGAGATAATCTGGACCCAGGATATATTGGGAAGGTAAATGGGAAACCGGTTGGGTAAATTAATCTGTGACTGTACTTTTTTTTATCATTGCAGTGATAATTAGTTAGGGAGAGTGCAGGGCTTTGGTAACTGTAGGGCAACCTAGATAGCATATGCATGTAAAAATGTCTACTTTCTGCAGTGCTTACACAAATCATTATGTCATCATCCAGTAAGGGCCAAATGTCCTCTATTTATAGCTCCCTTCTTAGTCATGTCTCTAAAGCAGGGGTCTCAAACTCAAATTTCCTGAGGGCCGCAAGACAAGTTTTCATATGCCATGGGGGCCACATGCAAACTTTCAAACTTCAAAAACAGTACTGGTGTCAGCGAACGTATTATTAACCCCCAGCACTGGTGTCAGCAGACGCATTATTAACTCTAACCACTGCACTGCACACGGACCACTGCACACGGACCACTGCACACGGACCACTACACTGCACACTGCCGACAGACCACTACACTGCCGACAGACCACTACACTGCCGACAGACCACTACAATCTGACCATTCACCATCATGGCACAGCACATCAAGGCTCAGAGCCCAGCACATCAGGGCACAGCACATCAGGGCCCAGCACATCAGGGCACAGCACATCAAGGCACAGCACATAAAGGCACAGCAAATCAGGGCACAGAGCCCAGCAAATCAGGGCACATGGCACAGCACATCAGGGCACATGGCACAGCACATCAGGGCACAGGGCACAGCACATCAGGGCACAGCACATCAGGGCACAGGGCACAGCACATCAGGGCACAGCACATCAGGGCACAGGGCACAGCACATCAGGGTACAGGGCACAGCACATCAGGGCACAGCACATCAGGGTACAGGGCACAGCACATCAGGGCACAGCGCATCAGGGCACAGCGCATCAGGGCACAAGGCACATCAGGGCACAGAGCACAGCACATCAGGGCACAGGGCACAGCACATCAGGGCACAGGAACAGGGCATCAGGACACAGGGAACGGCACATTAGGGCACAGGGCACAGCACATCAGGGTACAGGGCAAGGCACATCAGGGCACAGCACATCAGGGCACAGGACACAGCACATCAGGGCAAAGGGCACAGCACATCAGGGTACAGGGCACATCACATCAGGGTACAGGGCACAGCACATCAGGGTACAGAGCCCAGCACATCAGGGTACAGAGCCCAGCACATCAGAGCACAACAGGGTACAGGGCACATCAGAGCACAGCACATAGGTGTACAGCACAACAGGCCACATCATAGTGCAGGGCACGGCACATCAGGACAGGACATATCAGGACAAGGCACATGGCACATCAGGGTACAGGACTTGGCACATCAGGACACATTACATCAGGACACATTACATCAGGACAGGGCACATGGCACATCAGGGTACAGGGCACATTAAACAGCACATCAGGGTACAAAGCCCAGCAAATCAGGGTACATGGCACACATCAGGGTACATGGGCCACAATCAGGGCACATTGGGCATATCAGGGCACATCAGGGCACATTAGAGCACACCAGGACACATCAGGGTACACGGGGCACAATCAGAGCACATCAGGGCACTTGAGAGCACATCAGGGCACATGAGAGCACATCAGGGCTCATGAGAGCACATCAGGGCACAATCAGGGCAAAGGTCAGCGTTTACTTGTTGTGCAGGAAGCGTCTGTCAGAGGTTTACTTCTCTCTCATGTCACGCTGCTACTCCCCGGCGGCCCCTCCTCTCTTCTTGTCCATCTCAGATGATAGAACAATAAAAAATATTGCGCTAAAGGATATGAATAGCTAAAATTGAAAATAAATATGTGTAAATGTGAAAATAATGTTAACTTAATAACCCAAGCAGCAATCTTTAGCTACACGTGGTAGTCATGTAAATACAAGTAGAAAACATTGGAGAAAAAATTGCGCTAGTCATACCATGTGGTGAACACAGTGTTAAAAAATAATTAAATAAATAAATAAATAATATTAAATATAAGAAATATATTAAACTCTAGGGAAAGAAGGTAAAGAAAACCTTCTAGTGAGACAACCAAAATAAATTGAATTTATGACTGTGAGAAAAAAAAAAAAAAAAAAAAAAAAAACATTCAGTCCAAAAAAAAATCTGTGACTTCTTAAACATAATGTCCCCATCAAAGTATCAACTCCATGGATGTATGTTGAAGGAGGGAAAAAGCCAAGATGAAAGGGATTCCACCACCAGTCAGGTTTGGATAGAATAGAAAAGATCCACCAGGAGAGGGGTAGGTAATAAACTCTTACCAGATTCCCAGCTAGTAAAGCATATAGATCCACTCGATCCCAGAAGGGAGGGGGGGACTGCAGCACTCCTCTGCATTCAGCTGGTCCTCGTTTTGATAGGTGTGGATCCCAAAACTCCTTTCCAGGTCCTAAGCTGGTTGCACAGCTCCAAAGGATCCAGTTGGAGACCCAGAAAAAAAGGGGGACTCAAATAGTGAAGTACCGTAGTTATCCAGGTTTTATTTAAAATTGTAAGAGTATACACTAGATGCGCTTCATAAGTCCAAAATACAAAGGCATTACATCCAGTCAAAGTAAAACAAAATATAGCAAACAAAACGAACGTGCGCCCGTGCTTACGGGGTCACTTCTGGACACGGTGATGTCAGTGCGTGGCTCCGCCCTGACTAGTTTCGATCAATACGATCGTTCTCAAAGGGCACATCTCAGATGATGTCACAAGCAAATGGGGATGGACGAGAAGAGCGGAGGGGCCGCCGGGGAGTAGCAGCGTGACATGAGAGAGAAGTGAACCTCTGACAGACGCTTCCTGCCCTACTCTTCATGCACCTCGATCTACACTTCCGCGGCACCCGCCCTGCCTGCGGGCCATTTATTACCGGCCCGCAAGCCGTAAATGGCCCGCGGGCCGGTACTTTGAGACCCCTGCTCTAAAGCAATGAATTTGAACTGTAGAGTGGGATGGGGGAACGATATAGGACATATTTCTGATGAGGAATGGAACAAAATACTAGACAATGTTCTTAAAGTGTCACTATCCTCCTCTCAAAAACTTACCCAACCTTTCATCATTCACAGTACACTCTGCACACCTGAGAAGCTGCAGAAATGGCACAGAAAAGATGATCCACTCTGTCCCCGCTGTCTTGTTGACAATGGTACTGGGCAGCAGTGATGACCACTATCAATAACATATGGAATCTCAAACTCACAACTGACCCTAAACTTGGTCTACTAGGTAGGCTAGACAAAGAACTGTACATGCCACATACATATATTGCCATTCATAGGGCACAATTCCTAGCTAGGAAACTCATTGCAAGAAAATGGTTCTCTACGATGGCCCCCATTCACACAGAATGGATTGCATCTGTAAATGACTCTCTTATTAGAGAACAACTCACGTACAAACACTGCGGTAGTCCGAGAAAATTTGAGAATGTATGGGATCCCTGGCTGGACACCCCTGGGCTAGCTTCACTATGCCTGGTCCACAATAGGATCCTCTGGGGCAGAACCACATCACCAAGTGCACCACCTTAAAGGTCAGCAATCAGTGGGACTTGCTGGTTTAGAGAGAAGGGGAGGAACTATTCCTTCACTTGCATGGCTGCTCCAGTAGGGGGCTTCTATGTCAATACTGGGTCCTGCGGAGGTTGAATTATTTTTGTATTTTTATATATTTTTTCCAACAGTTACTATATGATACTGCTGCTCACCGCTCCCTGTTGTTTAGGGGATGGTGGTACCCTGTTCTACCCATGAACCATGGTTGGGCCGGGTGCAGAAAGCGAAAGAATGATGTATGGAGGATACTCATGACATACAGAGAGATCGAAGACCTACATCCACAGTTGCCTTATTATGATATCATATATTTGTATCTGAATGTAGTGTTATGTTTAATAATGTATGAGCAAATTGACAGATTAGACCTTACAGTCATTACACATTGATACCTACGTGTCCTCACCAATATTGGATTAGTTTTGTGTAGTGTAATGGAAAAAAAAGTTGTGCTTTATATAGTTTTATTATAATTAATAGTAGGTCACAGGTAAGATAGCAAAATAAGGCCCCTATGTAATGTACCATAAAATTTGTAATATTGAGGAGTGTATAATTTAGGCAATGACAACCGACCATTTGGTAAATTCTCCCGTGTATTTGGGTTTCGCAGTGATATGAACATTACTATACTGGGCACTGTGTGCCTTGTGGGTAATTATCAGAGATCTTAGGTATAACATGACAAACCCGTTTGTCAGTTTAAACTGTTGCAATTGAAGTGACTTTGAGGCAGTAAGTTGCGTAAGAGATAAGGTAGGCATAGCCAAACATACTAGTCAAGCTTTTTTTTATTGAGACTTGGTTCAGTTACCCTGTAAGAATGTGCACATCGATGTGACTACTGTCCCACCTGCCAAGTTCGCTTCATATAATTTGTGTTCCATACTTTGTGTTCCCTCAGTGTGTCAGTCTTCTCAGTCCTCTAAGTCCTCTAAGAAGCAGTCAGATAGTCTGGAGTGATGCATGTTGTTTGAGGGATGCTACTCTAAATTTACGATAGTTTACACTGAGAGTCTGCAGGAGACCTGCATGGCATCAGTGATCTGCTGATCACTGATGCAATGCTTTCCAGGCTCCTAAAACAAAATATAGTAAATGTGCATTGATTATTTTTTGTTTGAAGGTGATCTTATCTTTCAAAAACGGTATAGTATGTAGAGTACTGCATTTGGCATTCTGCCAGATGTTGGACCCAGTATTCCAAGGTTTCCCATCATATGTATTAAAGGACAAATACATTTTTGGTATATTTGGAAGATGTTTTAATCTCACAGGAAGAAATTGTACTTTAACATGTAGTATCTTGTTAGATTTGTTTATTCTGGTAAAAGCCGCATATGCAAAAAAATTGAATTTTCAGTAAAATGTGTGTTTTCTATGAATACCGTATTTTCCGGCATGTAAGACGACCTTTTGGATGCAAAAAAATGCATCCAAAGTTGGGGGTCGTCTTATATGCCGGATCTGTCTCCGTCAGGCTGCGGACATCCATGTTACAGGCTGCAGGCATCCATGATTTAAAAGCCGCGCCTCCTCCTCAGACTGTTCCGTGATAGGCGGAACACTCATTTTCCCAGCAGGGCCTCTGTTCAGTGTTCCGCCTATCACGGATCCCTTCTCATCCTCGGACGAGAGGACGTCCGTGATAGGTGGAACACTGAACAAAGGTCCCGCTGGGAAAATTTGTGTTCCGCCCATTACGGAACAGTCTGAGGAGGAGGCGCGGCTTTTGAATCATGGATGCCCGCAGCCTGAAACATGGATGTCTGCAGCAAAAAAATAAGGTAGGGGGATCGTCTAGGCCGGCACAGTAGAGCATGTGATGGACAGTGGAGGCATGTGATGGACAGTGGAGGCATGTGATGGACAGTGGGGGCATGGAATGGCACAGTGGGGGCATGGAATGGCACAGTGGGGCATGTAATGGCACGGCACAGTGGGGCATGTAATGGCACGGCACAGTGGGTCATTGTATACAGTTATTTGTGTTTTGCTTCTGACATGCACAGTACTTCTGAAGGTGTTTGAATGATTTTTGAATTTTGGATTGAATCTTTTCCTGCTGTATATGCTTTGAAAACTACACATGAAATTAGTGAACGATAGTTCTAAATGATGCTTCCAAGTACAGGGGACGTGCATAAGTTATATTGTGTATGAATATTTAATAGTCTTGGGCCGCGTACACGCGATCGATGGACCAGTTCAGCGGACAAATCCGATCGTGTGTATGGGCTAGCGGACATGTATGACCGGATAGCATGCTTTAAAGTTTGTCCACCGGCGACATGTCCGTCGGATATGTCCGCTGGTTAGTACACTAACCAGCAGACATATCTGCTCGCACAAGCGTCGTATGGATGCGACGCATGCGTGGAATTTTTTTACTTCCTGGTGCGGTGACGTGGCGGCATCAACGTCACCGCCACGTCACCGCGCTGTCTGCCGGTTGGGATTTTGATCCGATGGTGTGTACACACCGCCGGACGAAAATCCAGAGGAGACATGTCCGATGAAAACGGTCCAAGGACCCTTTCCATTGGACATGTCCCTCCGTGTGTACGCGGCCTTAAAGAAACCCTTTACTGAAAAGAATACAACAGGTCCCATTCCTGATCATCTTTTGAAAAAACGTCTAAAAGATTTTCAAAGTTAAAATTGACTTAGTAAAAAAGAGCTTTGAAGTGCCCATTTTTTTTATCATCACCATGGATGCCTCCAAATTTTGCACTTACAATCTGTCAATGGCTTTGACAACCTTTTGGGTAGGGAAAAAGGGGGAAGCAAAAAAAAAGTTTATCTTGGTCTCATCAGACCACAGGACATGGTTCCAGTAATCCATGTCTTTAGTCTGCTTGCCTTCAGCAAACTGTTTGTGGGCTTTCTTGTGCATCATCTTTAGAAGAGGCTTCCTTCTGGGACGACAGCCATGCAGACCAATTTGTGCCCCGGCCACCCACGATCGCTCCACAGAGAGCCACAACAGGGATCTGTCAATGTAAACAAACAGATCCCTGTTCTATAAGGGGAGTAGAGAGAGATTGTCTGTTCATGGAACACATTTAACCCCTTGATTACCACTAGTGTAAACCCCTTCCTTGCCAGTGCCATTTATGCAGTAATCAGTGCATTGTTATATCACTCATCTCTGTATAAATGTCACAGGTCCCAAAAAAAAATTCAAAAGTGTCCAATCTGTCCACCGCAATGTCGCAGTCCTACTAAAAATCGCTAATCATCCTCATTACTAGTAAAAAAATAAAAATAATAAAAATGCCATAAATCTATCCCCTATTTTGTAGACGCTATAACTTTTGCGCAAACCAATCTATATACGCTTATTGCCATTTTTTACCAAAATGTGTAAAATAGAATAATAAACTGAGGAAGAAATTTTTTATATATATATTTTTTGGGGATATCTATTATAACAAAAAGTAAAAAATATTGCTTTTTTTGTGCAAGAACACTTTTCCCACCATCGCACACTTCCATGCTTATGTCGCTATACATGCAAGTTTATGAATTTTCCATTAAAAGCAATTAGATTAAGTATATTTTCTGTAAATAATATACATTACTTAAAGTTAAACTATATTAACACTACAAAGCATTGCATCAATTATTTGACTACTGAGCCAATTTCCAATTTCCAATGTGTGAAACATTTTTTAACAGTGTAGAATAAGTAGCTAATTTGCTGCTCTGTTAGACAAGACAAAATTGCTTTTCCCTGTCTTACAATAAGCAGCATGAACAATCAACAAATCACTTCATCATAAATAAACAAAGCAACCAACCCTTTTGCTATGGGTGTGCATACTGTATAAATTATATTATCCCATCATATTTATTTGTATCCCCTAATTTTTATGTAATACCACTGAATATAAATGGCACAATATGCATACACTAATGTGTTCAAGAACACCAACCGCACCACAAGTAAGTCTGTACACATCCTTGCTTCTACTCTAAAGATGAGCTTCAGGTTCAGGTCGAGGATGGGGTAGAAGTGAACCTAACCTGCTGGTAGTTTGCAGAAATAGCTAACTAACATGTTCACTCACTGCCTTAGCAACCAGCTACCAATAATGCACTTAGTGGCCTTTGAACTTAGGTCAGGTGGTGTAGATTGGCCAATAATGGGAGTTTTCTTATGTGTAAGACCCTCACTATAAAAATACAGGGTTCCCAGCAGATGGGATAGGGAAAGGCTTACTGCATAATGACACATTAGTGTAAAGCTTGTAGGCACTAGTGTTTTAAAGTATGTAAACTCTTAAGCCCCGTACACACAAAATCACATCGGAATTCCGACGGAATTCCATCAGAGTAAAAGAGAACATGTTCTCTATCTAAACTCTGATGTCATTTATTGTAATTTCCGATGGAATTACTCCGATGGGGCATACATGCGGTCAAAATTTTCGATGGAAAAAATCTGTCTGACTTTTTCCATCGGAAATTACGGTTGTGTTTACGGGGCTTTACCAAATGTTCTGTGGGTAGCAAAATGGTTTGTATTTTAGGGAATTTGGGAGGAGGGATGGAGGGAGCCTATTTAACTGCTTCAATACTGGGCAATTTCACCCCTCCCTGCCCAGTTCAGCTTTCAGCGCTGTCACATTTTGAATGACAATTGCTCGATCATGCAACACTGTACCAAAATTTAAAAAAAAAAATCTTCCCACAAATAGAGTTTTCTTTAGGTGATTTTTTATCACCACAGGGTTTCTAAAAAAAACAAAAAAAAGACTGAAAATATTGAATTGATTAGGTGGCACTGATGAGAAGGCACTAATATGCTGCAATGATGGGCACTGATAGGTGGCACTGATATGCGGCACCGATGAGCACTGATAGGTGGCACTAATAGGCACTGATACGTGACACTTATGGAAACTCATAGGCAACACGAATAGGCAGCACTGATGGCTGGCACTGATGGGTAGCACTGATGAGCAGGCACTGATGGCCACTAAAAGGCAGCACTGACTGGCATCACTGGTGGCACTGCTTTGCACTGATTGGTGGCACTGATGGGCACTGCTAGGGTTACATTGATGATCAGTGCC
Source organism: Rana kukunoris (assembly GCA_029574335.1). Taxonomy (NCBI): domain Eukaryota; kingdom Metazoa; phylum Chordata; class Amphibia; order Anura; family Ranidae; genus Rana; species Rana kukunoris. Next base: position 185,402,081 of record CM056051.1, read on the forward strand.
CTGATTACCTGTACAATCTCTGCTGCGAGGAGATGTCGCTGGTCGGCTCTCCTCACCTCACACTGACAGATTGTGAGGCGAGCCAAAAAAAGGCATTTCCATGTTTACATGTGATCGGCTGTCGTAGGAACACAGTGCGACTGCCGTCATTTTACTATATGGCAGGTGGGAGGTAGTTAAAGTATCTGCACATGCACTGTCTACAGCCATACCATCCCTTTTAACAAAATCTGATTTGCATCGCTCTCTCAATCTATTCAAGCAATTGTGTAGCTCTTCTTTGCCCCCAACCCACACCATTTTCAGGATATATATAGTATCTCACAAAAGTGAGTATACCCCTCACATTTTTGTAAATATTTTATTATAACACTTTGCTACAATGTAAAGTAGTGAGTGTACAACTTGTATAACCGTGTAAATGTGCTGCCCCCTTAAATAAACTCAACACACAGCCATTAATGTCTAAACCGCTGGCAACAAAAGTAAGTACACCCTTAAGTGAAAATGACCAAATCGTGTCCAATTAGACATTTTCACTCCCCGGTGTCATGTGACTTGTTAGTGGTACAAGGTCTCAGGTGTGATTGGGGAGCAGGTGTGTTAAATGTGGTGTTATCACTCTTACTTTCTCATACTGGTCACTGAAAGTTCAACATGGCACCTCATGGCAAAGAGGATCTGAAAAAAATAACTGTTACTCTACATAAAGATGGCCTAGGCCATTGCCAAAACCCTGAAACTGAGCTGCAGCACGGTGGCCAAGACTATACAGTGGTTTAACAGAACAGATTCCACTCAAAACAGGCCTTGCCACGGTCGACCAAAGAAGTTGAGTGCACGTGCTCAGCGTCGTATTGAGAGATTCAATAGCACACCGTACACTGCCTAAAATTGGTCTGCATGACTGTCGTCCCAGAAGGAAGCCTCTAAAGATGATGCACAAGAAAGCTGTAAACAGTTTGATGAAGACAAAAAGACTAAGGACATGGATTACTGGAAACCAAGATAAACTTATTTGGTTGAGATAGTGTCAAGCGTGTGTGGTGGAAACCAGTTGAGGAATACAAAGAAAAGTGTGTTTTGCCTACAGTCAAGCATGGTGGTGGGAGTGTCATAGTCTGGGGCTGCATAAGTGCTTCCGGCACTGGGGAGCTACAGTTCATTGAGATAACCATGATTGCCAACATGTACTGTGACATACTGAAACAGAGCTTCACTACTTTACATTGTAGCAAGGTGTGAATTTTTCAGTGTTGTCACATGAAAAGAAATAATAAAATATTTTCAAAAATGTGAGGAGTGTGCTCACTTTAGTGAGATACTATGGGCCAGATCCACAAAGACTTTACGCCAGCATTGCTATTGATATGCTGCGTAAGTTTAAAGATGCGCCGTCGTATGTTTTTTCTTCATCCACAAAGGCAGATACGCCTGAATGTTGTGTAGATCCGACCAATGTAAGTATTAGTACGCCGTGGTATCTAGGCTTGCAGATTTACGCTGGCCGCTAGGTGGCGCTTCCGTAGATTTCCGTGTTGAAAATGTAAATGAGCTAGATACGCCGATCCACGAACGTACTTGTGCCCGGCGTATCAATATACTCTTTTTTTACGTAAGGTGTACGACCATCATAACTTTACCCCTCATAAAGCAGGGGTAAGTCATGTTAGCAGCGTCAAATTTTACGTCGTTTGCGTAAGTCGTACGCGAATAGGGATGTGCGTAAGTTACGTTCACGTCGTAGGCAGTGTTCGACGTATCTTAGGCATTCAATCCGACGCATGTGCACTGGGACACGTCTGTTTGTTCGGCCATGCATCTACATGGGGTCACGCTTCATTTAAAAACAACACGCCCCCTACCTGCCTACTTTGAATTACGCCGGCTTACGCCGGCCGATTTACTTTACGCCGGCGCACATATGGGAACAAGTGCTTTGTGGATACCATACGAGCCACTCTGAGTTACGGCAGCGTAGCGCATATGAGATGCGCTACACCTGCTTAAAGATAGGCCAGTTTTTGTGGATCTGGCCCTATGCCTTTTTATCTAGCAATGTATCCTCTGGTCTCCCTAGCCATGTATCTAAATGAACCCTATAGCTTGGGCGCTCCATTTCTGAAGAAGTGTGGGGATGAATTTTCGTTAGTACCCATAAACATGGCTTGTGCCACTAGGGAATGCAATTACAGGTTACTCTTCAGATGGTATATTTCCCCCGCAAAGGTTCACTGTTTCTTTCCATCCCATTCCAATTCTTCCTGGAACTCTTTACTCTATTACTCCAATTGTTGCCTTGTGCCAAAAAAAAACTCTCTTCTCTGTTTCTTCAAATTTGCGGTTACACAATTGATACCAGACACTGGAAAGCTTCTATTTAGCCCTCATTCCCTGAATGGCTTGGTCTCTCAATGACATTATGCACATGCAGGAATTGGTAGCTAAAAACTTGATAATTATGAGAAATTCAGAGGAATCAGGTTTCCACGAACAACATTTAAAAACAACCCCCTTTTACAGGCCTTCCTGGTTAACCTTAGCCAATGTCCAATACTATAGTCACTTTCTCTTTTGTCCATCTTATCCCTAATGCTTTTCAGAACTAGTTTCCATCTCTTGGGGATTTCCTTCTGCCACACCTCACACTGTGCAAGACTCACTACCATTCTGGTTATCCTATCTATTACACCCCCCCCCCCCCACCACACCCCCCCATGCTTGCTCCTCTTTTTCTCTCCCTTTATTCCATTTTCCTTTTGTGTAGTCATGTTTCAAAGCCTTATCACCCCGAATGGAAGTTATTTGTGTAACCAAAGAGACTTGGTACATCCATGTCCATTCCCTCTCCTGGATTATTGGATATATCCACCTATACATATTGTACCTTTCTTTTTCTAATATGTTTTTTTTTTTCTCTGTACTGAGAAACTCTGTACATAATCTGTAATTTGATTATTCTCCTATGGTGATATGGTGTAACATTTTAGTTGATCTTTCATTATCTATTGATAATCATTCAACAAATATATATTTGTCTAAACTTGATTAGATAGACCTATAGATCTATTTTTATGTAAAAAATGGTATACAGTGACTTCACATATGCAAACAATTTCTTTTAACATTTAACACAGTGTGAGGAATTCTACTAGAATGGCATGATTCTCTTTGTAACCCCGCTAGTAGAGCTGCCCTTTTTCACACTATTTATAACCTACCACTCCTTATGCAAGGTGATGTTGACCAATGTGTCAAATATAACAAGGAGTTACAGTACAGACATAGCAAGATCAGATGACAAATCTGTTAAACCTAGCTCTTGTAATGTAGGTTGTTTTGTATGACATTTTAGAAACACTGCAAGAAGAAATCAAACATTACTATTATTGAGCTTTCCTACACACGAAAGGCCTATTTCATTAAATGGAAGGTAAATATAACATAATAACTCAATAGCTCAATTTACCAAAAGTGCCTGGTTTCCTGGACACACCCAAATAGTATACATTTATCATCTTCTCTCCCTTGGCAGCACAGAGAAGGCACATCTGATGGGGCAGAAATAGCTAGACAAATGATCAGCAGCGAGGTAAGAAGCCCCCCACTGTCAAAACCAGTGTGTAAAAGCATGTAAAAATACAAACAAAATTTCCCAGCTCACTTACCAGCCAGTCTGCAACCAGCTGAATTGACCCCGTCTAACAGTTCACGCTAAAAACAAGGGGTTTGTAGCATGTGAAAGCATTCAGACTCTCCAGAAGACCCAGCTACTGTGGAATGCAGCTCCTTAATTGATATAAGGTCATCAATCCAATTCCAGTGGGGTTGGCTCTTTGTCCTTGGGCTTTGGATCCCTCCATCTGATTGGAAGTCTTATCAAAGCTACCCTGCACTTCACTGTGAGACCCACTGTTTATATGGATAATCACACGTAGCTGATTTTTGAACTGTGCTAAACTCTCTGCTGATTCTTTATTAAGACTATTCTGTGAAACCACATGTTACCCTGATTGAGTCAAAGAGAAATTACTGTGTCCATGTTTTTGCAGCTTGTATATGTTTGTGCAGCATTTGATATTATGCAGTGTATGCATTAATTCCTGGACCTGTTTTGCTTAAACAGGTCCAGTTAGAGTTACTCTCCTTCTTTGCGGGAGAAGGGCATTTTTGCCAGGGCCATTACACAATATGGCCGTTTCCTGCACGGCCCGGAGAGTGCCTACACCACCCCGGCCAAGAATGCTGAGATAATGCAGGCCATCACCGAAGAGGTCAACTCGTTTGGGGGGGTGACCTGGACATGTCAGGAGATCGCCAAGAAGATTAATGACCTCCAGCGTGTGGTCCGTGGGAAGCTGGGCAAGATTGCCGCCCATGCCAGGGGCACAGGAGGGGGCCCACCATGCCCTGTTAGGCTGACTGAGGAGGAGCGTGCAGTGGCCCAGACCTTCAACAGGCAGCAAGTGGAGGGGCTGCCTGGCTTTGAGTCCAGTCAGGAGGCCGTGAGGACAGGTACGTTTTTTTTTCTATCTGGTGTGTAGCATGTGTGGGGGGGGGGAGGGAATATGTGGCAAGTGTGTGGATCCTCCAACCTGTGAATGTTTTGTGTCATCCTCAGATGTGCAGGAGGGTGCTGGGCCATCTGGCCTGACCGCACCATCCCCGGGACAACAGCCTGATGAAGACCCCCAGACAAGGCCAGAATCCTCGGATGAGGTTGAGGAGGAGGAGTTTGAGTTGGAGGAGGAGGGCTTGTCAGGGAATGGCTTGTTTATTTTGGAGGAGTCTTCCCCTTTGGCTGGCAGCAGCCAGGCCTCCATCAGAGGTAGCCCCTCCCGCTCCCCTCCCAAGGGGCTCCCCTTCTCCCTGGCCACAAGCCTCATCTGAAGGCAGGAAGGCAAGCCACAAAACTAGGGGGGTGGCCGAGTTTCTGCCCGCCAACCTGAGAAGGGACCAGGCCCTTCAGACCCGCCATCTGGGACAGGTCAGCTAGAGTTTGGGGGGGATGGAGGAGAGCCTCCATAGCCTGCAACTCCCTGGCCCTGATCAATTGCCTAAAAGAACAGCAGGCTACCACAGCAGGCGTTGGTCAGGATGTGCGGGCCATCGGTCAGGATGTGAGGGCCCTCATCCGGGCTATCCAGGCCAATACGTCAACCCTCAATGATGGCCTGACTCGCATTGCCGTGGCCTTGGAGGGCAGGCCGCCAGGTGGGCAGAGACCAGGGGATGCTCCTCCTTCCCCGGATTACCCCCTCATGAGTTGGCCCTAAGGAGCCGGGGCCGTGGGCGCCCCAGGTGTGGGTCACGCCAGCGGCGGTAGTTTTTAAAAAATGTTCTGTTTTTTTTTTGTCATTTTTTTTGGGTGCTGGACAATTTTTTTTTGTTTTGTTTTGTTTTTGGGTTGTGACTAATTTTTGAATGTGGGGGTGACATTCCTGCCGGAAAAGGGGTGTCACCCTCATTTGTGGTGGAGAAGGGATGCCCAGGACCAGGGAGAAGTGATCCCCAGGTTCGTGTGAATGGTGTATGAATGTACAGTGACATTATTGGAGCCGTGGCATGGCGTTGCTGCTCATAAGTCCTGCATGGTGGGCTTGTGCTAATCCAATTAGATGAGGATGTGGTGTTTGTGATCTAGGGACCACAGTGGTGTGCATGCATGCATTCTCATTGTGCCATGATTAATGTGTGTGTTTAACGTGCAAAGATGCCTAATGTGAGCTGTCTCCTGGCTGCTCTTCCCTCAGAAGACGGGGTAGCCTCGGTTAGGGGGGATTGTCTGGTTCAGGGGTCAGGTCATCACATATGTCAATCTCCAGGCCCTTTCTCACTGCGAAGTTGTGCAGCATGCAACATGCACCGATGATCTGACATACAAAGTTGGGGGAATACAACAGGGTACCCCCAGACTTACTCAGGCATCGGAAATGTGACTTCAGGAGGCCAAAGGTGTGCTCCACGACTGCACAGGTTTTGGCGTGTGCTTCATTGAGATGGGGTCCCAGTGCATATGCAGAGTCACCTGGAAGGGAAAAGACAGGAGGATGTTAGTAGTGCATGTGCCCCTTGTGATTTCTGCATCATGGGGGGGGACAGTCATTCCTGCCACCCATGTCACTCACCAACCAGCCAGCTGTCCCCATACATGTTCTGTTCGAATTCCATTGGGATGGGGCTCTGATTGTATATGTAGCTCTCATGGCTGGACCCGGGGTGTTTGGCACGGACGTGCCATATGAGGCATTTGGCATCGACTATCACCTGTAACTTGATGGAATGCCAATGCTTTAGATTGCGGTATATGTGCTCTGTCTCATGGGGGGGCTGGAGTGCCACATGTGTGCAATCAATGGCCCCCACGATGCGTGGGAATCTGTCAATTCTGTAGAAATCTGTCATTGCCTTCAGCCGCAGGTCCTCCTGGGTGGGTTTGATGATTTGGTTGGCCATGCGTCTGAGAATTGCAGGGATAACCTGGTGCACACATCTGCTCATGGAGGATTGTGACATCCCAGCCACCACTTCACTTGTTCTTTGAAAAGAGCCAGTGGCGAGGAAATGGAGTGTTGCCAGGACCTTAACCAGTGGCTGCACTGCATGTGAGTGGTGTGTTGGGCTGGTGATGTCCTCCTGCAGGGTTGTGGTTAATTCCATGATGGCAGCAGGGGTGAATCTGAAGATGCAAAACACCTCAGAATCACTCATGCCAAAGATGTCTATGCGTGTGCGGTATATCCTCTCCCGTGCCCTCCTCCGTGCCCTCCTCCTTCTGCGCTTATCTAAAGTCAGTAGTATAGCTATGAGCAAGGATGCCCCTGGCATGTTGGCATACAGATTGTTGTCCTGCAAGTGTGGCTGCTCAGCTTGTCCCTAACAGTGTTGCTTTAGCTGACATGTAGACAGATTGTCTAATTTAAAGCAAGCTTTTATATTGCCTAATTTTAGACAGGACATGCAGCTGATGCGCACAGCGCATAGCCTACGCTGCACAAACTTACTTTTGTGGATCGCCGTAACTCCCTCATTTGCATATTTGCCAAGCAAATCAATGGTGTGTCTAGTGCATTTTTTGCGCACACGATGCGCTGGTCTAACGAAATTACGTCGGTCGAAAAAGTCTAGATTTCTGGCGTATAACGTTTTGAGGATACGGCGCATAGAGACGCAGGTGCATATTTCCAATTACGCAGGCGCATCTCCTGATACTCCAGCGTAAGTGCTTTGGCATCGACTATCACCTGTACGTTGATAGAATGCGGTATATGTGCTCTGTCTCATGGGGGGGCTGGAGTGCCACATGTGTGCAATCAATGGCCCCCACGGTGCGTGGGAATCTGGCAATTCTGTAGAAATCTGTCATTGACTTCTGCCGCAGGTCCTCCTGGGTGGGTTTGATGATTTGGTTGGTCATGCGTCTGAGAATTGCAGGGATAACCTGGTGTACACATCTGTTTATGGAGGATTGTGACATCTCAGCCACCACTCCACTTGTTCTTTGAAAAGAGCCAGTGGCAAGGAAATGGAGATGCAGGCGCATATTTCCAATTACGCAGGCGCATCTCCTGATACTCCAGCGTAAGTGCTTTCTGAATCTGGCCCGTAGTGTATATATTAAAACAGTACTCAATCTCCAAATGCAAAACCTAAATCCTTCCCCAAAAGCTTTATTCTATTAATGTAATGATTGGTATTTTAACCACTTAAGGACCGCCGCACGCCTATGTACGTCCACAACATGGCTCGTACAGGCACAAGGGCGTATATTTACGTCCTCGCCTTTGTGCAGTTCGGGGGTCCGATCGGGCCCCCCCCCCGCGACGTGCAGCGGTCCCCCTGGCTCTGGGAGCGATCGCCGACGGGCACGGATGTCCGTATTTTTCGCCCCCCCCCCCCGCGATCGCTCCCAGCCAATGGGAGCGCTCCCCCTTTGTGTCAGTTCCTCCTCCTGTGTTTACACAGGAGAAGGAAATTATGTCATCTCTCATCGCAGCTGTGTTTCCCACCACTGCTGATGAGAGAAGACATCCACAGTAAGTGTGCACCAACACAACACTGACACACACACACATAGGCACATTAACCCCTTGTGATCACCCCCCCCACCCCCCTGTCACAGTGTCACTAAATGCAGTGATCTAATCACTGCATTTAGTGTCAGTGTGACAGGCAGTGTGAAAGTTAGTTAGTGTTAGGTTCAGGATAGCCCCCGTACCCCCCCTAATAAAGTTTTAACCCCCTGATCACTGCCCTAGTTAACCCTTTCACTCCCTATTGCCAGCGTCACTAAGCGATCATTTTTCTGATCGCTGTATTAGTGTCGCTGTTCCCGCTAGGTAGCTATTTTTTTTTTATTGCGATTTTTTTTTTTACTAAAGACATGTGGCTGAATTAATTTTGGCCTAAATGTTTTACTAAAATTTAGTTTATTTGATTTTTTTTATAACAAAAAGTGAAAAATAGTGATTTTTTTCAAAATTGTCGCTCTATTTTAGTTTATAGTGCAAAAAATAAAAATCGCAGAGGCGATCAAATACCACCAAAAGAAAGCTCTATTTGTGGGAAGAAAAGAACCCGAATTTTGTTTGGGAGCCACGTTGCACGACCGCGCAATTGTCTGTTAAAGCGACACAGCGCCGAATTGTAAAAACACCTTGGGTCATTTAGCAGTATATTTGTCCGGGTCTTAAGTGGTTAATGAATGTAATGATTGAACTGTGCAAGCCTTTGCCTCTATAGTATGAAGAAGTTTTTGGAAGCCTTCTCTGAATTTAGTATTTTCCCATTAAGACATTTTAATAGTGCATACAGGTAAATACTGTACAATAAAATACTTCCTGTCCCAGAAGCCATTATAATAGTACAGCCATTAACTCCATCATCCAAGAGTATGTGTATACCTTTTCTAAATAAACAAGTGATTTTCACTGATGAAGTCCTTTGTGATTTATACTAGGTTAGGCTACTATTTATAGCACTATCAAGCCTGTGTAGCCAGCTAGGTTGCCCTGCACTACAGCTGCCTACAAACTGAAGCGGTGCACAGGGCAGGTTGACCAGGCTGCTGGCCTACCGTTGTGAGCCTGTAAAACGTACTGTTACTGGCAGGATCTTCAGGTAGGACACTTTGCAACAGATTCATATGAACCCAAATATACTAAAGAATAGATTTGGGGTTTACTTAAACAAATTAACTTTCACCTATCCATATAATTGGTGTCCATACCATTATGTTTTTGCATGTTAAAGGCAAATTCTGTCTTGGTTTTCAATCAAATAGTATAAAACATATAATTGCTGTATGAACCTATCTGTATTTTAATAATCTTACTAAAATTACTATTCCATGGCAGTCTCTAGCCAGTTCTAATTTTCAAAACTTGATAAGTATTAAAATGTACATCCATGTAACCATGATAACTATGGTGTATGTTTCTACAATGTTTGCATAGAGAACAGCTCTAAAAAGGTTGCTTCCTGTTCATATTATAGACTTGCTGGTTTTCCCAGTATTTTTTTTTTTTAGTACAGCATTGGAAATTATCAGTTAAAACAAGCAGAACTTTTATCTTTGCACTGCCTCTTTATTTAATTTTGAGGAAGGTATTGGGATGGCCTTTCTATTTCTAAAAAGCAGAGGCAGTTATAAATCTACAATAAAATGTACTAATAATCTTTATAGTTAATATATGAAACTCATAATCTATCTATTCATCTATCTATCGATCTACAGTATATATATATATATATATATATATATATATATATATATATATATATATATATATATATATATATATATACATTCACCGGCACTTTATTAGGTACATCTTGCTAGTACCGGGTTGGGGCCACTTGTGCCTTCAAAACTGCCTTAGTTCTTCATGGCATAGATTCCACAAGGTGTTGGGAACATTCCTCAGAGATTTTGGTCCATATTGACATGATAGGTGCTCTGTTGGATTGAGATCTGGTAACTCTGGAGACCATTGGAGTACAGTGAACTCATTGTCATTGTCTCAGTGTCATTGTCATGTTCTAGAAACCAACTTAAGATGATTTGAGCTTTGGGATATGGTGCATTATCCTGCTGGAAGTAGCTATCAGAAGATGAGTACACTGTAGTCATAAAAGGATGGACATGACCAGCAACAATACTCAGGTAGGCCATGGAATATAAACAATGCTCAATTGGTACTAAGGGACCCAAAGTGCGTCATGAAAATATTCCTCCACACCATTACACCACCAGCCTGAACAGTTCATACAAGGCAAAATCTATTTATGCTTTCATGTTGTTTACGCCAAATTCTGACCCTACCATCTGAATCTCGCAGCTGAAATCAAGACTTATTAGACCAGCAACATTTTCCAATCTTCTATTGTCCCATTTTAATGAGCCTGGGAAAAAAGTAGCCTCAGTTTCCTGTTTTTAGCTGCCTTTCTATCATCCCGAACCAGTCTGCCAATTTCCCTCTGACCTCTGACATCAACAAGGCATTTTCATCCACACAACTACCGCTCACTGGGTATTTTCTATTTTTTGGACCATTCTCTGAAAACCCCAGAGATGGTTGTGCATAAAAAATGCCAGTATATCAGCAGTTCTTGAAATACTCAGACCAGCACGTCTGGTACCAACAACCATGCCACGTTCAAAGTCGCTTAAATCTCCTTTATACCCCGTTCCTATGCTCAGTTTGAACTTTATCAATTCATCTTCACCATGTCTAGATGCCTAAATGCATCGTGCGGCTTCCATGTGATTGGCTGATTAACAATTTGTGTTACTAAGCAAAAGAACAGGTGTACCTAATAAAGTGGCCTCAATTCCATCTCCTCGTCCCACTGGTTCTTCTCTTCAGCAGGAAAGAGATGCTTGGAAATTATTTTCCCATAAGAAACTTCAGGAGGATTCAGGAAGACAAGAAAAGTGATATTTCCAGGGAAAGCTGCACAGTTGGGCTTACAGATCAGTGTTATCTAAAGGGGCACTGCTAAGCTATGAATGAGATTTCCACATATACAGTGAGGTTCTGAGCCAGGAACATTGTGGTGCTGATAAGCAAAAATAGTCGGCACAATTAAGGCTGTTTACTACAAACTGAATAAATAGGGTGAACCACTGTTCACTTTGAATACCTATCAAGTATAATCAAGAAAATAATAAAAGTAAAGTAGATTTTGTTAGCACATAATTGGATGATTGAAATAAGCACAGATCCGTCATATTAATGTAATTTATTCAATCAATCCCAATGTTTGTGTGTGTTTTCTTTTACAAACAAACACAGTTTTTTTTTTTGATTTTTCCTTTGTAATAGTTTGCTAAATACATACTGTATGTAAAGTGCTGTGTAAGTTGTCGTCACTTTACAAGTAACTGTAATAAATAGATAAAAATACATAAAAATATTATTATTATTATTATTATTATTAAATCTTTAAAGAGAAAGTATGTAAAACGAATAAAGCATTCCAAAGAAAATATATACATATATAAATCCAATAAATGTGTAATGTAAGTACATTTAGCAGTGCATTTTGTTTTGGTCTTGCAGAAAGAAAAAAAGCTCATTTGCAATTTGACCCTGCTTTTATTATCATTAACATAACCCTAGACACACACATACACATTTTTAATTATTGATGCAGACCCTAGGAGAAAGTAAGTTAAATGCCATATATGCAAATATGCATGAGCTAGTTCTGCAAGCAAACTTTATCAGAGTAAATAATAAATATAAAAAAAAAAATATATATATATATATATATATATATATATATATATATATATATATAAATCATAACGTAGTTTATCTCTTTAATAAATAGATTTATCAATGAAAATAGTTAAATAGGTAAATATATGTGCTTCTTATCAATTAATATATGATTAAAAATAAATACACAACATGTATAACTGTATTTCTCTTGCTGAAAAAAGGCTAAAAATGAGCTGTTATAAAACAAGTTCATTAAAAAATGCTTTGATTTTTAATCATGTAACACTAAGGGTATCAGAATTAAAACCTTTTGGAAGGCCAAAATAGTTTACAAGCCACCACGCGTATTAATAGGCCTGACTCCTCTTTGCAATGTCATGTGTAATGTTAATCCTCATACTAAGTCACAGAGTCTCAAATGTCAACTGTCACAAGCTGTTCTGCTCTTCTACTGCACACATCTAAGAGCAAGATGGAGAGTTTTGAAGAAAATAATGGAGATAAGCATAAACTATTGGAATTACCAGGTGCAACTGATTTGTGCACAGAGGAAGATGATGTGAAAGCTACAATTAAGCCTCGCTTATCCCCACTTCCCAGAAGACGGGCATCATCTGTATCTTCGGACGATGGAGACCTGGAACCACCACCTACAGTTGCAAGAAAGGTGTCTTTTGCAGATGCATTTGGCTTTGATTTAGTGTCTGTCAAAGAGTTCGATACATGGGATGTACCAATTGTATCACCAACTTTTGAAATAGAAAACATCAAAGTTGAGGAATTTTATTTAACTCCAAGCTTCATATTACCTCCAATTGGTGGCCTAATGGAAAGACTGAATACAAAAAAAGTGACACTAGAATCTGTGGATTTTATACCAAACACATCAGCTATGAAGGGAATTATTAGAGTGCTTAATTTGTCTTATGAGAAACAGGTCTATGTAAGAATGTCTCTTGATGACTGGCACAGCTTTTATGACCTTCTAGCCGAATATATTCCTGATTCTTCTAATGGGAGAACTGATGAGTTTGGTTTCACTATTTCATTAGTGAGCCCCTATCAAAAAGAGGGTGCACGGGTGGAGTTCTGTATATGCTATGAAACTTCAGTTGGTACATTTTGGGATAACAATGATGGATGTAATTATGTGCTAACATGCCATAAAAAGTTTGTGGAAGAGCTTGTGGAAGTTGTTAAACCTTCAGAGGATGTAACAGACAAGAATAAGAAAAGCTGTCTTAAAGCAGCAGTAAGGTAAGTGGGTTATGTGTAATACAAAATATGTAGCTGGCATTATTGTGAACACATTCCTTTAACTTTCCAGACCACATAGAATTATATAGTTGTGCTCTGGCCATGAATACTGTTATGTACAACGTAACATCTTCGCATTAATATATTTCGGAATGAGCATTTCTTTCTAAACACAAGTTTGCTAGATCATGTATACTGTACTTCTCTGACCAGTGTGTCTGTTATAGCTGTGGTCACCTTGAAGTGTCTGGGGTCAGATAACACCGTCTTCCAGCTTCTGATCAGTGACAGTGGATTAAATGACTAAGCAATGTTTACTAAACATCCAATCACTGCAATGTAAAAAAAAAAAAAAAGATTAAAAGATATATAAAATAATAGGTATAACGGAATTTCTTTTGACCATTAAAGCTGTAACCAATACATATAAGTTTAGCATAAAATATAACTATCTCAATCTTGTACAAATAAGTTTTGGTATACTGTGTAAGGGCTCATGCAGACAGGAAGTTTTTACAGCTGCTTTTAAGGGTGTCTAATATATATATCATATTTATCCGGGTATTGCACGCTCCCGCGTATAGCGCGCACCCCTAAAGTTGCCCCGAAATTCCTGTAAAAAAAAATGTTATATTATTTTATCACTTACAGTTTTGGTGTCTTGCCCAGCGTCCAATCATCCAGTCCGGCATCCGTCTGCGGCCTCGGTGGTGTCCTCCCGGCTTCTCCAGCGCTGTCTCGAGTCGAATCCCCGCTTTCCGCGCTCAGTTTGAACGCCTCCGGCGACATATACCGAGTGCAGTACACTCGGTTACATTCGGCAAGGCTCGGCTTCGCTCGTGCTCACGCTCTGTGATGTTTATGCGAGCCTAGCCGAGCCTAGCCGAATATACCCGAGTGTACTGCACTCGGTATATGTCGGCGGCTCACTTCAAACTGAGCGGGTATGAGCGTATATCGCACACCCACGATTTTCCCCTATTTTAAGGAGAAAAAAGTGCACAGTATACACCGATAAATAAGATATATATACATATATATATATATATATATATATATATATATATATATATATTTTTTTTTATTGCCTCGGAAATCTCCTCCATGCACACATAAACTTTCAGAGGAGTTTGGAGGAATACGTGTTTAGGGGCAGTAAAATAATAAATAAAAACTATTTCCAGTGTGTTCATACTCTCAAAAATACAGTATAGACTAAAGTCCCATATACATTATTACATTTTCTGCAGATTTTTATCTTCATATTTACCAAAACCATATAATATGAGATCAAACCTAAATGCCCTGTACACATGATCAGTTCATCTGATAAAAAAAGGTCTGATGGATTTTTTCATCAGATATCCGATGAAGCTGACTTTCATCAGTCTTGCCTGCACACCATCAGTTAAAAAAAACTTGTGTTTAGAACGTGGTGACGTAAAACACAACAACGTGCTGAGAAAAATTAAGTTCAATGCTTCTGAGCATGCGTCGACTTGATTCTGAGCATGCGTTGATTTTTAACCAATGGATTTCCCCACAGACGATCGGTTTTTTAACCATCAGATAATTTTAAAACAGGTTCTACGTTTTTTCACTGATGGGAAAAAAAACGATGGGGCCCACACACGATCGGTTCATCTGATAAAAACGGTCCATCAGACCGTTTTCATTAGACGAACCGATCGTGTGTACGCGGCATAAGAGTTTTGATTCGTATGCAATCAGGCAGGCCCTTGCACTACCTGGTTTTGGTAAATCTGAAGGCAAAAATCTGCAGTCTTAAAGAGGAAGTAAACCCTGGTGAGTTTCTCTTCCTTTCTTCTTCTCTGCAAAATAAAGGCATAATGTGCTAGTATGCATGACATACTAGCACATTATGTGACACATACCTGCAAAAGGAGCCCGCGTCGTCCCTGCTGCAGGCCAAATTAGTCTTTGTCTGTCTTCCTTCCGGGGGTGTGGAAAACAGCTGTGTGGCTGGCTGGAGCCACATTTCGTCACTCCCGCCCATGCACGCAGGAGGTGCCGGTCATGGCACATACTGCTGATGGTAACAAGATTGCTGTATTTGGCAAGAAAACTCATTGCACGTTATTGGATGGCCCCGGGGGTCCCCACAGGGAAGCAATGGATTGCGTATATGTCAACTCCTTGCTGGGTAGAGAACATCTGGCCTACAAACGAAGGAAAGCAGAGGGTAAATTTGAGGAGATTTGGCATTCCTGGTTGGGAGATGCGAGTGTCGTGCCACCAAAACTGGTGATGGATAGATTCTCTGTGTAGAGTGCAGAGGAAAGGGGGGGGTGGGGGGGAGGGGTTGGGATATAAAAATAAAGAGAGGTACATTCGAATATTATGTGAATGTAAAAATGTTGTATAATGTACTCTAATTGGATTGCAATGGATGCCGAATAGGCATATCTATGTATGAAATAAGAAAAGGAAACAGTCAATATCTACTAAACAGCGCACGTTCAGGAGATATTTACAGTACCTATAGGTAAGCCTTATTCTAGGCTTACCTATAGGTACAAATGTTACAGGGAGGTTTACAACCTCTTTAAATAGCAATGCTTGTAAATAATTCTAATAAAATAGGTCATTGTCATTATAGTAGTTAGAGAATGCTTTTATTTAAAAGTAGTGGGATAATGCAGAAAAGTAATTAGCTATCATCACTTTCTGAAACAAATACACCTGGGACGTGGCATTGTATTGTTATTTGCAAGCATACAGTATGTGTGTGTCACTCTATCTCTTTTGTATGTTATTTTCCAGAATGGTATCACGGTATGACTGATGATTCACTAATTATTGAACTGTAAACATTACAATTAAACTTTCCAATAATTGTGTAATACTAAGTGCTAGGTGTACAGAATAAAGGGACCCTGAATGTAAACATTTAGTATAGAAAAATAAGGGGGCTCCCAAAATGATCTATCTTAAAAATGTTAGTTAACGTGCTGTTAGGCTGACCTTTTCGGCATAAGTATGTCACAGACCTAGAACACATATGCCTATTTGGAAAGTCAGAGTAAGGTCAGAGGTCCTTATCGGTCTACATTAGTGACTGAACACTTTCAGGCTAAGAAGGTGTTAGTGGGAATGAGTTTCAGGTTCAGACCAAAGTAGTATTCTGTGTGAACTTTGCAAGTTCAGTTAATGGGCAAATTAATCGTGTGCCCGATGAGCTAAATCTTCAGCAGCAGCAGCATTACTATGACTGTTAAATGTGACAGCTTCCCACTCAGGACACCCTTTTAAACACATGCTTGCAGCCTTTTATGACTGTAGGAAGTGCATGTTGAGAGGCTGCAGTCTTAATCCCCTAAACACACTGCATTTTACTCCCCAAAGAACATAACAATCTGGATTGATTAATTCAACATGAGTCTAGGTTGTACAGATCAGTTCAACACATGTCTTGATATTTCTACACATAAAAATGTTTGTTTGACAATAAAATGCTATATACTATATAAGTATAGCATATATAATGGCATTGATAACAACATCCTTGCAGAGTATTAATTAGATATGTGCGTTCCCGTTCGTAACAAATGGATTTGCGTACGAATTTGTTAGTATTCGTACATTCGTATCAATTCGAACATCCGAACAGCTGAAAGACCCAAAATACGAAAATTACGGAATTACGAATAAGCAAAATAACGAACAAACGAAAATACGAATGTACGAATGGACAATCTTACTAAAATACGAAACACCGAAAAAGCAAAAGAACGAACATTACATCTATAACGAACGATTTGCATTCCGCATTTTAAATCCTTTGTCTGTTAGTATTTTCATTTGTATGTTCGTATTTTCAATTGTGTGTTTTGTAAATCTGTTTCTTTGTCTGTTGGTAAATTTTGTGTACTTGTAAGTTGTAACGTTCTTTCGAATGGGCAGTGTAGTTAGTAAGTGATGTATCTTACTTAATATCTTAGCCAATCAGCTTATCTCTTTTGTGCTGAGTCACATTGTTGGCAAAAAGTCCGACCGTGTGTACGGGGCTTAAGAGAAAGCATATCTTAATATGGATTAGCCGCGTGTTGTATTTACGAAAGTACAAAATTACGAATCCATTAAACGAAAATTATTATCTAACAAAATTACGAATTTCGAATCAACGAACATAAATTAGACAGAATTACGAATCATTCAGTATAAACGAAAATAAAACTGTTACGAAAATACGGATCCGAATAGGAAAACTTGCATCTTACGAAATACGAACGGGTCCGAATAGGAAAACTTGAATCTTACGAAATTACGAATCTTTACGAATCTACGGAACGAGACGAAACGGAACAAAAAAATACGAAAATTTTTGTTGTGCACATGTCTAGTATTAATACAAATAATAGATTGATTACCTTGGACATCCTTTCAATGCAATAGGAAGCACTTCCTATGATTGCAAATTATTAATTTGGCACGCATGTGCTGCCTAAATTTTGCAATGCTCCGATTAGTCAGTATAGGGAACATTTCGGTTTTTGGTTCAGGAGAATCATTGATTTCCATTGTGCATGAGTTCACAGGTTAGGCTTCAGTAGTGTGGTTTTTCCATACACAACCCACTACTTAGAAGATCAGGATGGATGAAAGTTATTGCTTATACTTTTGAGGACACTATGAATATATTTCAGCACTAAAAGGCTAAAATGATAAATTCAGTCCTATGGTTTGTATTTTTATGTCAACAGACCGCCATTTCTACTGATCAGAGAAATGCTAAAGCTGGTGTGTCGATAGAATCTATAGATACTTTGGCCTGGATTCACAAAGCACTTACGCCAAAGTATCTCCAGATATGCCGACGTAAGTACAAATGTGCACCGTCGTATCTATGCGCCGACCCACAAACTAAGATACACCTAAAAACCGACTTCATCCGTCCGACGTAACTTGCCTACGCCGGCGTAGAGTGGGCGCATATTTACGCTGGATGCATGTGGCTTTCCCATTGATTTTCGATTTAAATATGCAAATAGGGAAATACAGCGATTTCCATGCACGCGGTTTGTGTAAGTCGTACGTCCGGCGTAAAGTTATTCCCCATATATGAGGCGCAACCCATGCAAAGGTATGGACCAGGGAAAACAAGCCGTCAAATTTTACGTAGTTTACGTTGTACGTAAATATGTCTGGGCATAGGTTACGTTCACACCGTAGGCAGTGATTTGATGTATCTTAGGCAGTTGTTTCGACGTGATTGGGAGCATGCGCACTGGGATGCGGCCACGACACGACGCATGCGCAGTCCGTTCTAAGTACTTGTCTGGCACTCGGCCCATCATTTACATGGGGTCACGCCTCATTTGCATGGCTCACACCCACTTCCACCTACGCCGGCTTGCGCCTTAGAAACCCAGCGTAGTTTTGAGAGCAAGTGCTTCGTGAATTCTGTGCTTGCCTCTCTGCTCTGCGTCGGTGTAGCGTAAAGAATATACGCTACGGCAGCATATATATGCGCCAATGTATGTGAATCCGGGCCTATAATGGTAACAATCCAGTGTAGTAACACAGCACTTCATGGCATTGCCTAAATTGTAACCAGTAACATTTTTTGTGGATCATATATAGACTCTAGCTTTGGTGTTTCTCTGAAATAGGTATGGAAGGCTGACAGGATGGGACTTATGTATGCGTTTCGCTTCTACGTGCAAGTTAATTGGGACCGGGCGCGTTAAAATTGAATTTTTTTTCTCATTTATTTTACTTGATTTTACTTTTATTCCTATTACAAGGAATGTAAACATCCCTTATAATAGAACAAAGCATGACAGGTTCTCTTAAATATGATATCTGGGGTCAAAAATACCTCAGATCTCATATTTGGGGTAAAATGCAACAATAAAAAAAAAAAATTGTCATTTGAAAAAATTGTCTCATTAAGACGTATGGGCGGACGTGACATTTTGACGCCGCTTCCACCATGCTATGTTATGGAGATGGGTGGGAGCCATCTTGCCCTCACTCGTATACATGACAAGCCACGGACAGGACCCGATCGCCTCTGCCGCTGCTGACGGCTCCGGTAAGTGGTGGAGGGTGCTGGAGACCCGCAGGTGGGGGGCCCTCTCCCGCCGCCGATAACGGTGATCTTGTGTCAGAGACCACCATCATCATTTAAAGGACCGGCGCCTGAAGAAATGGCTATCCAGGTTGTGGCAGCAGCTGCTGCCGTTACCGAGATATCCCTCTTCAAAAAGAGGACATATATAGTCGTGCGCAGGTCCTTAAGTGGTTAAAGAGTGAAGGATAGAGTCAGATGGTGATCGTAGTATTTGAGAAGCAACAGGGTCCAGGCGGCAGGAGGTTAGGTAGGCGTTAAAAAAAATGTTAAGTGACTTAATTTATAGTAGCTGGGTTAAAAGAGGGAAGTATTGATTGTGCAGGAGGACAAGGAGTATAAAGTGAGGGAGATATCTGTAGAGCAGAGATTTCAAGACAAATTGTCTCAATCTTATTTTTGAAGTGATTAGCAATCTCCTGGCCAGTGAGTAAGTTAGTGGGTGGAGGTAATGGAGGACGAAGTAGAGTGATAAAGGTAGAAAAGAGTTGACAGGGACTGCGTGAGAGGGTGTTAATGAGAGTGATAAAGTAGGTCTGTTTGGCAGTGTGGAGGCAGGAATAGTATTTTTGGAGAGCAGATTTATATTGGCTGAAATCTTGCTGTGACTAAGTCTTACACCACAGACGCTCAAGAGCGCGGCTACATTTTTTGAGGCTTTTGGTGTTGTCTGTCTGCCAGGGTTCTAGTAGTTGGGGTCTGATTCTGAGTGTAGTGAGGGGAGCGAAGATATACAGGGTGGATGACAGTGAACTGTTGTAGATAGAAATGGCCAAGTTGGGGCAGGACAAGGATGAGAATTTGTCGTAGAGACAATCTGTAGAAGAAATCGAATGATTTTGGACAGCGGCAGGATTTTGGTAAAAGTCGCAGGAAACAGGATAAAAACACTACAAGCCTCAGCAAACAAGCCTCAGCAAAATAGGACACACAGCTGACATTAATATTTGGTCCTTTTATTTACCAATAAGAGGCAACATAGTTTTTTTTTTCAGAGTGCAGCTGTCCAAGATTTTCTTTATTTTTTGCTACACGCATTGCCAGCACCCATGGTTTCTGAGAGGAGGCTAATCACTAAGCAGACCCACCTGGAGAGGTAACTCCCATTCCCTAGAAATCTAATGATTGTTAAACAATATCAATTAGCAATATATATTTGACAAGCTATTTACAATTAAAAAAATGTTTCAGTTTAGATACACTTCAATTTTAAGAAGAAATCTCTTATTCTGTAGTAAACATTTATAAGACAGGACACTACGTATATCAGATCCATAATGTTGTTTACTAAAATTAATTATAATAGCAATATTTAAAAAAAATGCTATTTTAGAGCATAAAAGTCTGTGTTGCCATTATTAAAAACTAGCTGTATTCTATGCACTTCATATACTGAGGCGTCCAGTTACCATGGCGTGTGGAATATGTCAGCTGTTCCAAGATTAGTGTAAATGGATTTAAAAGTAGCCTTGCAGTGCTTGGAACTGAATTAACCACTTAGCAACCACCTGCCGAAAAATAACGGCGGCAAGGTGGTTGCTTAACTCTGGGATCACGTTATATAACGTGATTCCAGAGTCGCGCTCCCGCGCGCCCCCTGGGGCGCGCACACGGGAATGTCCGTGACCGCCGGGTCACGGATCACGGTAAATCACCGCTGATAGCGGCGGTTTACCACGTGATCGCGCTGTCCAATGACGGCGCGATCAGATGTAAACAGACCGGCGTCATTTGATGACGCCGGTTCCTCCCTCCTCTCTCTGTACCGATCGGTACAGTGTGAGAGGAGAGGGGAGGGAGCGGATGGCAGCGCCAGTGCTGCGGGCTGGATCTGTGACAAATGTAGTCACAGATCCATCCATCCATCCCTCCCTGCTCAGCCATCCCTGCTGCAATACTCTGCAATGGGGGGCAATACTCTGGGGGGCAATACTCCGCAATACTCTGGGCATACTCTGCAATACTCTGGGCATACTCTGGGCATACTCTGCAATACTCTGGGCATACTCTGCAATACTCTGGGCATACTCTGCAATACTCTGGGCATACTCTGCAATACTCTGGGCATACTCTGCGAATACTCTGGGCATACTCTGGGAATACTCTGGGCATACTCTGCAATACTCTGGGCATACTCTGGGCATACTCTGGGCATACTCTGCAATACTCTGGGCATACTCTGCAATACTCTGGGCATACTCTGGGCATACTCTGGGCATACTCTGCAATACTCTGGGCATACTCTGGGAAAACTCTGGGCATACTCTGGGAAAACTCTGGGCATACTCTGGGAATACTCTGGGCATACTCTGCAATACTCTGGGCATACTCTGCAATACTCTGGGCATACTCTGGGCATACTCTGCAATACTCTGGGCATACTCTGGGCATACTCTGGGCATACTCTGCAATACTCTGGGCATACTCTGCAATACTCTGGGCATACTCTGGGCATACTCTGGGCATACTCTGGGCATACTCTGCAATACTCTGGGCATACTCTGCAATACTCTTGGCATACTCTGGGCATACTCTGCAATACTCTGGGCATACTCTGCAATACTCTTGGCATACTCTGGGCATACTCTGCAATACTCTGGGCATACTCTGCAATACTCTGGGCATACTCTGCAATTCTCTGGGCATACTCCGCAATACTCTGGGCATACAGCGCCCCTGTCCCTGTGAGCTTGCATGCAGAAGCGAACGCATACACAAGTCCCGCCCACATATGAAAACGGTGTTCAAACCACACATGTGAGGTATCGCTGCGAACGTTAAAGCGAGAGCAATAATTTTGGCCCTAGACCTCTTCTCCAACCAAAATGATGTAACCAGTAAAAATATTTAAAGCTTCACCTATGGGGATTTTTAAGTCGCAAAGTTTGACGCCATTCCACGAGCATGTGCAATATTGAAGGGTGACATGTTGGGTATCTATTTACTCGGCGTAACTTCATCTTTCATATTATGCAAAAACATTGGGCTAAATTTAATGTTTTTTTTTTTTAAAAGCACAAAACTGTTTTATTTCCAAAAAAATGTGTTCGAAAAATTGCTGTGCAAATACCATGCGCGATAAAAAGTTGCAACAACCGCCATTGTATTCTCTAGGGTCTTTGCTAAAAAAGCATATATAATGTTTTGGGGTTCTATGTAATTTTCTAGCAAATAAGTGTTGATTTTTACATGAAGGAGAGAAATGTCAGAATTGGTCTGGGTGTTCCAGAACGCCTGATGGCGTTCCCTGCATGTTGGGCCTCTGTATGTGGCCACGCTGTGTAAAAGTCCCACACATGTGGTATCGCCATACTCGGGAGGAATAGCAGAATGTGTTTTGGGGTGTAATTTGTGGTATGCATATGCTGTGTGTGAGAAATAACCCGCTAATAGAATGAAAATTTGTGGAAAGAAAATAAAAATGAAAAAAATCTTGATTTTGCAAAGAATTGTGGGAAAAATTACAACTTCAACAAACTCACAATGCCTCTTTCTAAATACCTTGGAATGTCTTCTTTCCAAAAAGGGGTCATTTGGGGGGTATTTGTACTTTTCTGGCATGTTAGGGTCTCGAGAAATGAGAGAGGCTGTCAGTACATCAGGTGTGATCAAATTGATCAATTTTCAGTAATTGGTACCATAGCTTTTAGACCCTATAACTTTCACCCAGACTAAATAATATCTACATTTTTTTTGTTTTGTTACCAAAGATATGTAGCAGTATACATTTTAGGCCAAGTTTATGAAGAAAAATTACTTTTTTGCAAAATGTTATAATAGAAATGAAGAAAAATTCATTTTTTTTTACAAAATTTTCGTTCTTTTTCATTTATAGTGAAAAAAATAAAAACCGCAGAGGTGATAAAATACCACCAAAAGAAAGCTCTATTTGTGGGAAAAAAAGGACAAAAATTTAATTTGGTTACAGTGTTGTATGACTGAGTTATTGTCATTCAAAATGTGAGAGCACCGAAAGCTGAAAATTGGTCTGGTTATTAAGTGGGTTTAAGTGCCCAGTAGTCAAGTGGTTAAAACAATGTCTAAAGAAATCAAAGGGAAAAAAATCCAAAGCACCAGTTTAAATTTAAATTCTATTTTTGCATGGGACCCCTTTATGTAAGGTTCCACACCCCTTACAAATTCAACTAAATATGATGGTTTGCCGTTGAATCTTAATACAGTATCAGCACCTTAATACTTTATGCCAGAAAATATCTCTACAGGTGAAATGTATACGTGGCAATAAAGCCTGACAAATACTTGGAGCTAGAAAGGGCAATTTCCCAGAGTTACTATAAAATGGTCACAAGCAAATATTGATTTCAATTTAACTTGAAATGCCCTTTAACCACTTAAAGACCCCCGCACGCACATATATGGCCACAACATGGCTCGTACAGGCACAAGGGCGTACATTTACGTCCCCGCCTGAGTGCGGTTCGGGGGTCCCATCGGGACCCCCTCCGCGGCGTGCGGGGGTCTCCCTACCTCTGGGAGCGATCCGGGATCTGCGGGCGGATGTCTGTGTTTTCCGCCCCCCCCCGCGATCGCTCCCAGCCAATGGGAGCGCGCTCCCAGCCTGTCACTTCCTCCTCCTGTGTTTACACAGGAAGGAGGAAATGATGTATTCTCTCATCGCAGCGCTGTTTCCCAGCGCTGCTGATGAGAGAAGACATGACAAGTAAGTGTGCACCAACACAACACTGACACACACTCACATAGGCATATTAACCCCTTGTGATCGCCCCCCCCCCCACCCCCCTGTCACAGTGTTACTGAATGCAGTGATTTAATCACTGCATTTAGTGTCAGTGTGACAGGCACTGTAAAAAACAGTTAGTGTTAGGTTCAGGATAGCCCCCCCACCCCCCCTAATAAAGTTTTAACCCCCTGATCACCGCCCTAGTTAACCCTTTCACTCCCTATTGCCAGCGTCACTAAGCGATCATTTTTCTGATCGCTGTATTAGTGTCGCTGTTCCCGCTAGGTAGCTATTTTTTTTATTGCGATTTTTTTTTTTTACTAAAGACATGTGGCTAAATAAATTTTGGCCTAAATGTTTGACTAAAATTTAGTTTATTTGATTTTTTTTTAACAAAAAGTAAAAAATAGTGTTTTTTTTTCAAAAATGTCGCTCTATTTTTGTATATAGCGCAAAAAATAAATATCGCAGAGGTGATCAAATACCACCAAAAGAAAGCTCTATTTGTGGGAAGAAAAGGACGCAAATTTTGTTTGGGAGCCACGTCGCACGACCGCGCAATTGTCTGTTAAAGCAACGCAGTGCCGAATCGCAAAAACACCTTGGGTCATTTACCAGCGTATTGGTCCGGGTCTTAAGTGGTTAAACAAATCCCTATCCAACACAAGTATACATTTATGTGCAGCTTCTTATGGCGTTCTTCTAAGATTTTTTTTTACTCAAGAAGCAAACTGTTTTATGTATTTCTTTTTTTTTATCTGACCTCATCATTGGGGGGTTCACATATGTCAGAGCGAGTAGTTCTCATAAAGAAACAATTACACAGCAGATTAAAAATCCCCTTTTCTGGTGGAGTTTAATCATACTGGTACAGCTTACTTTCTTCTAGATTTTAATACCTAGAATTTGCAGCTGAACTGTACATTCAAATAAATAAATAATCCCATCAAAGATAGGCATGTGGTCTCAACTGAACTCAACTGAACTTTCAGAAGAAATCTGTGAAATAGGTTCCATGTGCATGAAAATAAATGGTCTACAAATGTCCTACAGTAAAGAAAGAAATTACAGCCTGGGCAGAAAAGTCTGTCTCCTACCAGCCTCCTGCATAGAAGGACAGATCACCTATTGAAAGGCAGGGATGAGCCCGGTGTTCAAGTCGAACACAAGTTTGACTCGAACATTGGATGTTTGCCTGTTCGCCGAATAGCGAACATTATGCAGTGTTTGCGGCAAATTTAAAAGCCGCGGAACCCCGTTTAAAAGTCTATGGGGGATTAACATGAAAAAACAAGCGCTCATTTTAATTGCTTATATGCAAGGTATTGTCATAAAAAGTGTTTGGGGACCTAGGTCCTGCCCCAAGGATTTTAATAATGCTTAAAGTAAAAAGTGAAATATTCCTTTAAATTTCGTGCCTGGGGGGTGTCTATATTATGCCTGTAAAGTGGCACATTTTTCCCGTGTTTAGAACAGTCCCTCAGCAAAATTACATTTCTAAGGGTCCTTTCACATGGGACGAATCTGTGATGATCCGCCCTGTTAACCTCTGCTTACTCAGCAGAGATTGCTCCGCTGATCCCCGCTGAGCCGGCAGATGACAGGGCGGTCCCTGCACACTGTGCAGGGACTGCCCTGTCAGATCTCCGCTCTCCCCTATAGGGCGATCGGATGAACACGGACCATCTGTCCGTGTTCACCGGATCCGATCCGCAGACAGATGGAAAAATAGGATTTCCTCCGTCTGCAGAATCGGAGTATAGCGGACCCGGATGAGATCGGGTGTCAGCGGATATCCATCTGCTGAGATCCGCTATCCCATAGGTATATATGTATGTCCCTTTTCAATCCGTAAACGGATGGATGAAAAAGCGGACATACGGTTCGTAGGTGTGAAAGGGGCCTAAAGGAAATAAGTCATTTAAAACTACTCGTGGCTGTAATGAATTGTCGGGTCTCGGCAATACAGATAAAGCTCATTAAAAAAAAAACAGCATGGGTTCCCCCCTAGTCAATTACCAGGCCCTTTGGGTCCCCCCAAAAATCCATACCAGACCCTTTTCCGAGCACAGGAGCGCAGGAAAGAAGGGGAGGATGAGAGAGTGGCCCCCTCCTGAACCGTACCAGGCCACATGCCCTCAACATGGGGAGGATGCTTGGGGGTCTGATCCCCAAAGCACCTTGTCCCCATGTTAATGGGGACAAGGGCCTCATCCCCACAACCCTTACCATGTGGTTGTGGGGGTCTGCGGGCAGGGGGCTTATCAGAATCTGGAAGCCCACTTTAACAAGGGGACCCCAGATCCCGCCCCCATGGGAAATGGTAACGGGTACATTGTACCCCTACCATTTCACCCAAAAAGTGTCAAAATGATAAAAAAGAGACAGCTTGGGACTCTGCCCCCCTCTGATGCCACAGGGAACTGCCCGTGGCATCAGAGGGGGGTGGGGTCACCCATTTATGTTAACTGGGTGTCCCCGCCCTCAGCTATATAACAGCTGTCAGGGCGGGAGAATCGTCACTCGGTGGCCGCACCCCATGGAGGCGGAACTGTTGCGGCTTTTTTTTGGTGCACATTTTTATTTTTTAATAAAGGACTTGTCCCAAGCTGTCTCTTGTCTTTTTTTAAATTTTTGACACTTTTTTTGTGAAATGGTAGGGGTACAATGTACCAATTAACATAAGGGAAGCTGGGATCTGGGGGTCCCCTTTGTTGAATGAATGAATGAATGAATGAAAACTTATATAGCGCGGCACATGCGAACTAAATCGCCTCTGGGCGCTTGTTGTTCCTGTCTCCTGGTATCAAAAGAGATGAGTCTTGATCTTTCTCCTGAATGCTAAGTGGTTCTCCTCCAACCGAATGCTGGTTGGTAAAGCGTTCCATAGTCTGGGACCTTGGACCGCAAATCTTTTTTCTCCTTTCGACTTGTATCTGGCTTTCGGTATCTGGAGCAGATTTTGGTTGGTGGATCGCAGAATGCGATTGGGATTGTGAGCTTTTATTTTTTCGCATAGATATTGGGGGGCATTCCC
This sequence comes from Rana kukunoris, assembly GCA_029574335.1. Classification (NCBI taxonomy): domain Eukaryota; kingdom Metazoa; phylum Chordata; class Amphibia; order Anura; family Ranidae; genus Rana; species Rana kukunoris. The sequence goes on from CM056051.1 coordinate 185,428,900, forward strand.
ATGAATACATCTATGCGTTAGACAGAGTGCTTTAAAAGTGATTTTGTCTTTTACTGGTAACCAGTGAAGGGTTCTCAGTGAAGGTGAGATTAATTCCCAGGGTTTTTTCCCCGTCACAAGTCTGGCGGACGTATTTTGAACGACTTGTAGACGAGCGATTTGGTACTTGGGGAGTCCAAGGTAAAGGGCATTTGCATAGTCCAATCTTGAGTTTACAATTGCTCCCACCACGACCGCTATGTCTTCTCTGGGAATAAAAGGAGTAAGTCTGCGTAGTAGGCGCAGCAGATGGTGAGATCCGCTGACTACTGACCCTATTTGTGCGTCCATTGTCATGTAGGAGTCAAAGATGACGCCGAGACCTTTGACTTTGGTGCTAGGGGTGATGATTTTTCCCAGAATGGGCGGGGGTGTCCAGGTTGTTGCAGGTTGATTCATACGCTTGGCGTGAAACAGGAGAAGTTCTGTTTTCGCTCCGTTGAGTTTAAGATAACTCTTTGTCATCCAGTCCTCTATCAGAGAGAGGCATGTCTCTAGATTGAGGTGGTGGTCCTTTTTATTGCAGATGCGGAAATACAGTTGCGTGTCCTCTGCATATGAGTGATAGAGCAGTTTTTGGCTGCTGATGATTTCAAAAAGAGGACGAAGATAGATGTTGAATAACACCGGCGAGAGAGGGGATCCTTGAGGGACTCCGCACGATAATGTGTGTTTTTCAGAAATGAAAGGTCCTAACTTCACTATTTGCCATCGGTTTTCCAAAAAAGAGGAGAACCAAGATAAATTACCTTCTGCGACTTTGGCTACTTCAGCTAGCCGAGTCAATAGAAGCTTGTGGTCTACTGTATCGAAGGCTGCGCTTAGGTCCAACAGAACCAGAAGACAAGATTCTCCTTCGTCTGCGGCCTCAAGAGCGTTGTCCCATATTCTGAGCAATGCGGTTTCAGTCCCGTGTCCGGGCCGGAATCCCGATTGAAATGGATCAAGTAGGTTGTGGGTATCTAGATGCTGTTGTACCACTACTTTTTCCATTACTTTTGAGAGTACATTTAGGCCTGTTATGGGACGGCGGTGGATTGGGTCCTTGGGGTCCAGGGTGGGTTTCTTCAAGATGGGTCGAATTATGCCCTCTTTCAACTATGCCTTCCCTGAAGGATTGGTTGATAAGCTGCATGATAGGAGGTGCCAGGATGTCGGCGCATTCCTTCAGCAGTTTAGTGGGGATGATATCATTCGGCGCAGTGCTGTTACGCAGAGTACCGATGATATTTTCAGTGACATGGATAGAGATGGGTTCCAGCGTGAATTCCCCAGGTTGTGGTGAATTACTGCAGGTGTTGTGTAAATAATTACGGGGGGGGCTACGGGGGGAATTGTTTTGCTGAATGCTTTGCCGGATTCCCTCGATTTTATTAATGAAGTAATCCGACAGTTCATTGCAAAATTCTTGTGAGTCCGAATTGGGGGCTTCAAGACATCCTGGATTCATGGTCTGTGTGACCAGCTTGAAGAGTTTGCGGGGCGGTTCAGGGCGCTGTTGATAGCCTCAGAAAAATTGTTTTTCTTGGCTTTGAAGATTTCTTTGTGGTATTTTCTTGTTATTGCCTTGTAGATGGAGAGATTCTCATCTGAAGAGCTTCTTTTCCAGGCGGCTTCCGCCCTTCTGCGCTCTTGCTTCAGTAACGCCAGTTGGTTGTTGAACCAGCTGGAGTTATTTTTCCGAATGTGGGTTTTACATTTCGGCGCTATTAAGTCAGCTGACTGTAATAGGGCTGTGTTTATGGCCTCCAGTGTTTCTTCAGCCGTTTGATGCGGGTGAATTGTTTTTATTTTTTTCCTTAACGTGGCTTTGAAGAGTTCCGAGTGGAGCTTCTTTTGACATCTAGTCCAGTGTGTTCTCACTGGATTTGATGTTTTTGTTAAGGGGGGGAATTCGGAAATAATGAATTTGATTGCATGGTCCATAGCAACGGTTCATTATCCAAGATTTTTTTTTTCCAGATCTTGTCTGAAAATAAGATCGAGTGTGTGACCTGAAGCATGTGTGGGCCCACATACTAGTTGTTGTAGCCCTAGTTCTTCTAGGTGGTCGCTGCAAGTGTCGGCAACAGGGTCTTGCGGGGAGTTGGCCCAGAGGTTGAAATCCCCGAGCAGCAAAAGGTGTTTGCTGTTAAGAGTATAGGTGGAGATGAAGAAGTAGGGAGTAGAATCCGGACGGTCTCCTGGGAGTTTGCTTGGAGTTGCAGAGTGAGGGTTTCCATGAATGGAAGAGGGTTTTGAAGGACTGGTTTGGTGATTGCAAGATGAGTCTTGCAAATCACTGCCATGCCTCCTCCTCTTTGTCCTATTCTGTTTTCCGTTATAATACGGTAGTTTTCTGGCACCAGTTCTCCTAGAATGGCTGTGAGCCAGCTCTCTGTAATGAAGAGGCAGTCTAAATCGTATTGCAGAATGAAATCATGGATTTCATGGATCATGGATGTTTCATGAAATCATGGATTTCAAGTCGGTGTTTTACTGCCGATCTTGTGTTGATCAAAGCACATGAAATATACTTAGGCTGGGGTAAACGGCTGAAATTTTTGACAGTCGATCGTCGATCGACTCTCAAAAGTTGCTCAATTCTTAGGGCCTTTTTGGTGATGGCTGGCAGTATTGCGGTGAATCGCCTCAGACCCCAAATGGTTTCTGCAGAGTACCGCAGATTAGCCATGGTCTCCAGTCACCGGGGGGGGAAATAATTTTTTAGTGGCGATCGCCACTCTCAAAAGTTGCTCAATTCTTAGGGCCTTTTTGGTGATGGCTGGCAGTATTGCGGCGAATCGCCTCAGACCCCAAATGGTTTCTGCAGATTACCCCAGATTAGCCATGGTCCTGCAGGGGCTGGGGTGGATTTCTGGGAAGTTTCTAGGGGTGTTTTGGGACACGAGTGCGGCGCGCCGCTAGACAGCGGATGAAGCCGCGGCCTTTCCTAAGATGCGGCGGCGGCGAATCAGCTATGGCTGGTGCGGTTCAGGGTGGAAGACGGGGAAATAGAGGGGAATAGAGGCGGGGAGGTGGCGGGGGAGGGTTGCTTGATGGTGGGTGGTAATATGATGATAGTGTGGGGTGAAAGGAGAGGGGAGAAGCCCCAGTGTTATGCCGGTACGGTGGCTTGTCCTGAAAAGGACGACCGCCAAATGGTTCCAGGGGAGGTGAAATAGCAGGGGCCTACCTGGGGATGATGTCTGGATGATGTCTGGAGGAGATAGGCTCAGGGGGAGGAAAAACGCTTAGCTTGTCCTGGGCTTGTCCTGAGCTAGCAGGAGCCTGTCTGTCAGATGCCTGGCTGTCTATCTGGATCAGTGATGATCCACCCCGTGAACCTCCGCTTGCTCAGAGGGGATCGCTCCTCTGATCCCTGCTGAGCCGGCGGATGACAGGGCGGTCCCCGTACACTGTCTTTTTTCCGCTTTCCTATATGGGGGGATTGGATGAACACAGACCGTCTGTCCGTGTTTACCCGATCCAATCCGCAGACGGATGGAAAAATAGGGTTTTCCTCCGTCTGCAGAATCGGAGGATTGCGTAACTGGGTGAGATCGGGTGCCAGCAGACACCCACAATCTCATAGGGATCAATGTATGTCCCTTTTTCATCCGTACATGGATGGATGAAAAAGCGGACATACGGGCGGACATACGGTCCGCCCGTGTGAAAGAGCCCTTAGGAACATTCATGTGTTAAAAGAACACTTAGCTCTTCTGCACCCATGATTTCCCCAGAAAAAAGTGATGACAGATATGTTCGGCATGACATCAGATACCTAAATGTATGTTTTTCAATGCCTACAATATATTTTTGATAGAGCTGGTGAAATTGTACATGCAAACTTTGAGGTTTGGAGCAACTGCAAGTGCAAGTACAACTTGCAACTGCAAGTAAACAGTCTATTTGCCTTTAGTAAATCAACCCAATTGTTTTTTTATCTATCTAGCACATTTTCATTTTCTGCAAAAATTTCTCCATCTTTGCCTTTCAGAACATGGCATATTGTGTTGATTGAATCACTTTTTGAAGACGCTGATGTTCTTGTAATCTTCCCAGTTTTCCATAAAAGCCCAACTCCAAGCAAAACTAGTTTTTGTATGTGAAATGCACTGTCAAGTTTATTTCTATCTCCTGGCTGGAATGACTGCTTCTTATCCTTGTCTGTTTAACGTGTGTCAGACAGAACGGAAACTCACCATAAATCTCCCCAACAGCACACAGACTTTAAAAATAACCTCCCAGGTTTTCTATGCCTGAGATCCATGCACTGCTGATCCAGTCCTTTTAGTGACTTGTGCCCTATTGTCTCTCTTCTGAGCATTCTGCAATTCTTCATCCATGTTTTTGTCACTTACCCATTATGACATGCAGGGCCATCTAAAGCGGTGCAATATTATGCAAGCATGTTGCATAATATTGCACAATGGTGGGACATAGAGAAACACTGCATTCTGGTGTGAACATCACACACACAAAACTATTGTTTTCTGTATGTCATTGGAATTACCTGCTCTTATCTAAGAGAAAAACATTGGTAGCTGCCCCTTAGGGATCTCATTTTGTTACAGTATAGCTATTAGCCAAATACCGCTACTTTTTTTTTTTACTTTTGGATAGAGTGGAGATGGATTAAAACACCTGTCAGGTATTTTTTGCTGTGTGTTCCCCTGTTAGGGAGATTCACCTTCTTTATTTGTCCGATTTACCATTATCATAGAGAGTGAAAGTAAAAAAAAAATCACCAGAACAGGAATATGCCCCGTACACACGATCGGAATCTTTCCATTAGATTTTCCAATCGTGTGTAGCCCCATTGGAGTTTTTTCATTGGAAATCCGATGAATTTATAGAATTTAGATGTAGAACATGTATTATATTTTTCAGATGGAATTCCGTCAGAATTCTGATGTGATTTGGCTGGGCAAAAGCCTGATCATGCAATAGAGGGGAAATACTCCTACTAGATCTGGCGATAACCAGGAATTCCCTCACTTTGGGACAGAAAGTGAAATGAAATCTCTCCAATAGGACACAGGTGGCAAATTTTTTTATTATTTATGTATATTTAAATGCTTTACCCATGACGCCTAACCTCCTTGTTTTGCAAATATGATAGATAGATTCACATCACTAGCTTCCAACATTAATATCTATGGATATTCTTATTTTATCATTTAAGATGTGGTTAACTTGGTTGTGTCATCTGAACATTTGTCCATAAAACAGTGTAGGCATATAGCCATAGTTCCCATTGTGTTTGTGCACTTATCCCATATCTGCATGAACCTTCATAATAGAAATTTTAACCACTTGCCGACCAGCCGCTGACATTATACTGCGGCAGGTCGACAAGATCCCTCGAATCATCGTAGCTGTACGTCGGTCCCTTTAGGCGGGATAGCAGGCGCGTGCCCCCGTCGCATCGCGGGGGGTGCCGATGCTCGTGACCGGCAGTCGCGATGACCACTGGCCGCGAACGATTGCGGGCATGAGAGGCAGAACAGGGACGTGTGTGTAAACACACAAATAACACATCGAATGCATTAAGATAAAAAAAACAAAACCTTCTGCCTTTAGAACCACTTTAAGTTATAATATGGTGTGTATAGTAATTGTATATGTTATTTATTTATTTTTAAATGAAAATTGGAGTCACTCTTTGAATCTGAAGCTACCTGTCCAACTTGTTTTCTGATGCCTCGTACACACAACCGAGAATCTTGTTGTAAAAGAAACGTTGTTTTCCTCGACGAGGTTCTTGTCAAGCTTAACAAGGTTTTTGTCAAGCTTTCTTTCCATACACACTGTCGAGTCAAAATCTCGTTGTTCTCAAACGTGGTGTTGTACAACACGTACGATGGCACTATAAAGGGGAAGTTTGATTCCACTGGCACTGGCTGCTTTTGCTAATCTCATGTTACCGTGTGTTAAGCAAAAAGTTTGGTGAGAGACGATTCGCGCTTTTCAGTCTGTTTACAGCGTGACAAATGTGCTATCTCCATTACGAATGCTACTTTTACCGGGTTTCTAAGCATACACACGAACGTGTTTATCTTCGTAAACCAGCCCGACGAGAAACACGACCAGAAAATTGAGACTCCCGACAAGAAAAAAGAGAGCATGTTCTCTTTTTTTCTCGTCGAGATCCAGATCCAGCCAGATTCACCTAGTTTACCAACTGCTCAGTGTCTGACACCGCTCTCTTCAAATCCCTCAGTGTGAAGCCCTCTAAAAGTCCTTTTATGTTTGAAACATCAGTTTAGTTTATGCTAAGAAAAAATGATACATACAGATTTGCACATCCATCTTCAGTTTAGTTCAGTTAAGTTTACGTTCAGTTTACTGTATCTTTGTAAATGTTACAGGCTTGAAAATATTTTAAGCCTAAATTTAAACCAAAAAGTAAAAAATCAGCACAAGAGTCATTACATTAAAGGATAATTGTTCCTTGTGCTGCTAACTAAGGTTATAGTTATAATCCAAAGTCCTATGGTCCTCTCTACCCCTGCAGCAGTAATCTTCTGGTGCCAGGAGTTGGGTAAATGGAGCCAAGGAACCCATCATATGCACTTATCAAGAGCACTTTTCATCCCATCTTCCATTCACAGAAACTGTACTATAGCTTCCATGAATAAAGCACAATCTATGAATGGAGGATGGGTGGATGAATGAAAGATCTTCCTCCTCAATTCATAGATCGCATTTCAATAATGAAAGCTATAGTACATTTTATATGAATGGAGAAAGTGCAGGCATAGTTGGTACTCTTAATAAGTGCATTTGACATATTCATAGGTCAAACCGACCCCCATGGCACCTGAAGATTGTGATTGCAAGAGTATGGGGGACCAGAGTACTGAAGATTTCAGCTATAACTTCAGACTTTCGCACAAGGGACAATTCTTATTGCCTGTAAGCAGGGCAGGACTTAGGGTGGTGGGGGCCCCTGGTCTTGAGTCATTTGCGGGTCCTACCCGCAAGTGACTCAAGCGTATCCAAAATTCCAGGATCAGATTCAATTATACTGGTGTAAGCAACCCATAATGAAAAGTGGAGGGTACAGTTCTCCCACTTCAAAGGGGTATGTCTAGGGAAGCAAAACAGCATAAAATGAATGTGTGTATGGGGATAAATAACCCAATATCACCACAAAGAGTATGGCAAGGAAAGAGCTTCTGCTGTACCTGTCAGATGGAGAGGGATCATATAATTCCGCCATACGAGCCATCATGTCTGTCCATCAGTAGCCGCTGCAGCTATAAATAGTGTAATTCAGAGGCCCGCACATGCGCAGAAGAATGGCCGGACATAATGACGTCACTGTGTTGCATAATGATGACGCATAGTCATCATTAGTAAATATAGCGTTGTCCCAAAGGACATGACAAGTCAGAGTGCAATGTATTCAAAGGGCAAATCCAGCAATTGGAGCCAAAGTAACATGCCATATCCAGCAAAAGGACAGACACTGGGCATAATATTGCAAAAATAGCTTCACAATGGTAATAATAAAAGAAAGACAGTTTTTCTACTAGGTTAGAGGACAAAAATGATCAATGTCCCTAGAGCAGGTAAAAATGCTAGACCAATCAACACACTTTAAATGAAAAATTAAATGACTGGCATATTATTGAAAAAAAATAAGCATAAATGGCAGGGCCCATGGGCTTGAGCCCAGTCAAGCCCAATGGTAAGTCCAGCCCAGACTGTAAGTAAAGTCCCTTGAGCTGATTTTCACACAAATAGTGCTTTTTATGGTGGTATTTAATCACCACAGATTTTTTTTTTTTTTTGCTAAACTGACTAATAACTGATGTAGCAGTTATCAGGGACAATGTGAGTGGCGTGGCGGTAATTAGGGACCTGAGTGAGTGGCAGTGATTTTTACATCCTGTCATCAGAGCAGGACAGTATTACCATAGTTGACACTGCACTACTCTAGGGTGGTGATTTTGATTTTTTTGCATTATTATGGTTATATAAACAATCATTTCTAAACCAACCCATTTGTGCATCTGACTGACTATGCTCCTGTGAGATACCAGTTCCAGTCATCCCCTGCAGACAACCGCATTCCTGGAACTACATGTACTCCTTTGTTCATTTCTTCTTCAGTCTCCTGTACTTCCTGGCCAGTGAATATGGCATTCATGAGGGCAGCCATGTACCAGTTTGCTAAGCTTTCTCGGCTTATAGGAATGGGGGCTGCTACAGGTGATGGTACGCTAGCTATAATTCCTGACCACTTGTATAGAGGTGACCATTACAGTACATTGGTTTTTACACAATCACTTAATTTGTTGGATACACAAGATACAATCCCGATATAAAACCAGACCAGACAGTGAAAACGTCTTGCACATGTGGTATTGCCATACTCGGGAGGAGTAGCAGAATGTGTTTATGGGTGCAATTCTAAGTATGCCAATGCTGCATGTGAGAAATATCTTATTAAATTGACAACCGTGACTGTATTGTTAGTACAGAAGCATGGAATGTATCCTTGTGGCTAACAGAAGCCAGTGTCCGAAATAGACTTGAAAACCTTAACTTAAATAAATGTCTAGGACCAGATGGCTTACACCCAAGTGGTAATATCCAGACCATTATTCCTAAATGTATGGATAGCTTAAGGACTAGAATGGTACCAGCCGATTTACGAAAGGCAAATGTGGTGCCAGTATTTAAAACAGGACAAGGATATATATCTGCAACCTACAGGCCAATCAGTCTAACATAAGTAGTTTGTAAACTATTGGTGAGGATAATAAGATACTATATCCAATAGTGAATAATGAAAACAGTATCATTAGTAGTAATTAGCATGGATTTATGAAGGATTTTTATTGCCAGACTAATCTGCTAACAGGACTAGGGATGAGCCAAACACCCCCGCGTTCGGTTCGCACCAGAACGGTCGAACAGACCGACCGTTGGCGCGAACATTTAGAACCCCATTAAAGTCTATGGGACTCAAACGTTCGAATTAAAAAAGATAATTTTAAAGACCAATATTCAATTTATTGTTGGAAAACGTCTTTCAGAACCCGGGTCTTGGCCCAGGGAACATGTATCAATGGAAAAAAAAGTTTTAAAAACGGTCTTTTTTTCCGGAGCAGCGATTTTAATGATGCTTAAAGTGAAAAAAAAAAAAGAAAAATTCCTTTAAATATCGTACCTGCTGGGTGTCTATAGTAGTGGCACGTGTTTAGAAATGTCCCTGCACAACATGAGATTACTATAAGAAAAAAGAAATGTAATACTGCTTGCGGCTTTAACCACTTAAGCCCCGGACCAATATGCTGCTAAATGCCCAAAGGCGTTTTTACAATTCGTGGCTCCCAAACAAAATTGGCGTCCTTTTTACCATGCAATATTTAGTTTAGGCCGATACGTATTCTTCTACCTATTTTTGGTAAAAAAAATCGCAATAAGCGTTTATCGATTGGTTTGCACAAAATTTATAGCGTTTACAAAATAGGGGATAGTTTTATTGCATTTTTATTATTTATTTTTTTACTACTAATGGCGCTGATCAGCGATTTTTTTCGTAACTGCGAAAATATGGCGGACACTTCGGACAATTTTGACACATTTTTGGGACCATTGTCATTTTTACAGCAAAAAATGCATTTAAATTGCATTGTTTATTTTGAAAATGACAGTTGCAGTTTGGGAGTTAACCACAGGGGGCGCTGTAGGATTTGTGTGTTCCCTGTGTGTGTTTACAACTGTAGGGGGTGTGGCTGTAGGTCTGACGTCATCGATCGAGTCTCCCTATAAAAGGGATCACTCGATCCATGCAGCTGCCACAGTGAAGCACGGGGAAGCCGTGTTTACATACGGCTCTCCCCATTCTTCAGCTCCGGGGAGCGATCGCGAGCGGGCGGCTAGAAACGAATAGCCGCGCCCTTGTCCCGGATCGCTCCCCGTGGGTTTCCCACCGCCGCATGTAGTGGGGGGGTCCCGATCGGACCCCCGACCCGCGCAAAGGCAGGGATATATATATGTCCATCTGCCTTAACGTGCCCTTGTGTAGACGTATATCTACATGTGGCGGGCGTTAAGGGGTTAATGTAATGTTTGGTCCCTGCAATATGGATACATATCATTGAAAAAAATAGCATGAGTTTCCCCGCCACCACTCCCCCCAGGTCATTACAAGACCCAGTGCCAATCCTGACGACAGTGACATGTCATATTAACTGCTTGCCAACCGCCCACCGCAGTTATACGGCGGGACGGTGGCACTGCTGGGCGAGAGCACGTAGCTCTACGTCCTACATTTAGCGGCCGCTAGGTGGCGCGCACGCCGGCGGCGGGCCGCGCACGCGCCCCCGCTTGTTCGTTACAGAGCGGGGAACGTTCGTTACAGAGCGGGGAACAAGAGCTATGTGTGTAAACACATAGCTCTCGTTCCTGTCAGCGGGGGAAACGCTGATCTTCTGTTCATACAATGTAGATTTCCCCTAATGAGTCCACCCCCCATACAGTTAGAACACAAGAAGGAACACACTTAACCCCTTCCCTGCCCCCTAGTGTTAACCCCTTCACTGCCAATGGCATTTTTATAGTAATACAATGCATTTTTATAGCATTGATCGCTATAAAAATGCCAATGGTCCCACACTGACCGTTACTAGTAAAAAAAAATATATTATTAAAAATGCCATAAAACTACCCCCTTTTTTGTAAACGCTATAAATATTGCGCAAACCAATCAATAAACGCTAATTGCGATTTTTTTTAACGAAAAAAATGTAGAAGAATACGTATCAGCCTAAACCTTTTTTGGGGATATTTATTATAGCAAAATGTAAAAAATATTGATTTTTTTTCAAAATAGTCGCTCTATTTTTGTTTATAGCGCAAAAAATAAAAACCGCAGATATGATCAAATACCACCAAAAGAAAGCTCTATTTGTGGGGAAAAAAGGACGCCAATTTTGTTTGGAAGCCACATCGCACGACCGCGCAATTGTTAGTTAAAGCGACGCAGTGCCGAATCACAAAAAGTGCTCTGGTCTTTGACCAGCAATATGGTCCGGGGGTTAAGTGGTTAAAGAAAGTTGAGAAGCGGGGGGAGGGGGTGTTTTGCTGTCGGAAATGACTCAGCCAGCGAGTTTAGAAGCGGGGTGAGGGGGGCAAAAATGACTTCTCACCAGGCGGGGCCTCTAGTAATTTGGGGGGCCCTTTGCAGCTTTGCGGGGCCCTAAGCGGCTTGCATAGTGAGCCTATAGCGAGGATCGGCCCTGACAAGTCCCTTTGGCCCTATATACTTTGAACAGCAGTATACAAGACAAGGACTGTAGGTTTGTTAAGTAGAATCTGAACCATGTCATACTGTAATTGGAGCACAACAAAGAGCCACATGCAAAGTATTGTATCAAAAATTGTTATTAGACGCCCCTGTTAAACAGGGGCGGAAAAATTTCGCCTTAGGCACAAGACAACACTGCAACCCCCACAGATACTGTAATTGTAGTGCAACAAAGAGCCACGTGCAAAGTATTGCATCAAAAATTGTTCTTAGACGCTCCTGTTAAACAGGGGCTGAAAAATTGGACCTTAGGCACTGGTGGCGGAGCCCAGAAACAAAAATTTCTTACTAGCTATCAGCAAGATCAGTGAGGAGGAAAAGGATTTTCCATCAGCAGCATAACAGGACAGTCACTCAGCATTATCATAGGCAGTCTCAAAGGGATCTGACATTTCAAAAAAATGATTCAGTTACATCTGCATCAGGTGCTTGGTAGCTGGTGTTGATTCAAGCCTGATTCATTTTGATGAAGGTCAGTCGATCGACAGAGTCGGGGGAGAGGCGCACCCTGTGATCGGTCACAAAGCCTCCAGCAGCACTGAATGTGCGTTCTGAAAGAACGCTGGATGCAGGGCAAACCAGTAGCTCAATTGCGTACTGTGCAAGCTCTGGCCAGTGATCCATCCTCAAGACCCAGTAAGCCATAGGATTTTCGGTGGGGAAGGTGTCCAAGTCCGATCTTGCCCCTAGGTATTCCCGGACCATGTAAACCAGACGCTGGCGATGGTTGCTAGAACCGGTCAGACCTTAGGGCTTTGGACTAAAACATTGTCTGAACGCATCGGTCAGACGGCCACCTTCTCCACCGCTCCTTCTGTGACTCACCGAAGCCTCAGCAACACGTTCTCCAGGACCAGGATTTGGTAATCCCCCAGGTACTGGGAACGTGTTGCACAGACCCTTCTGCAAGCCCTCCCGCAGAAGTTTCATCTTCTGCTCCCTCTGCGACGGCAAGATAAGCTCCGCAACCTTATTCTTGTAACATGGATCAAGGAGAGTTGCCAGCCAGTAAAGTCCTCCTCTTCCTCCCTCTGTTCTGCCTCAAGGGCTCTGTCCATTATTACACGTAGCGTGTGCTCCAACATGTGAATAAGAGGGACAGTCTCACTGATGCATGCACTGTCACTGCTCACCATCCCCGTGGCCTCCTCAAATGGTGACAGAACAGTGCATGCATCCCTGATCAAGGCCCACTGGCGTGGGAAAAAAACAAGCTCCCCTGAACCAGTTCTGCTGCCATATTGGCACAGGTACTCATTGATGGCCCTCTGCTGCGTGTGCAGCCGCTGCAGCATGGCCAATGTAGAGTTCCATCTGGTGGGCATGTCACAGATTAGACGGTTCTTGGGCAGGTTGTATTGCCTTTGGAGGTCTGTCAGCCGAGCAGTGCCATTATATGACCTCCGGAAATGCACACAGACTTTCCTGGCCTGCTTCAGGACATCCTGTAAGCCCGGGTACCTGCCCAAGAACCGCTGCACCACCAAATTCAGGACAATGCGCAAAACAGGGCACATGGGTCAGTTTTCCCTGTCGCAGGGCAGAGAGGAGGTTGGTGCCATTGTCGCTAACCACCATTCCAGGCTTAAGCTGGCGTGGCGTCAACCACCTCTGAGCCTGGCCCTGCAGAGCTGACAGAACCTCGGGCCCAGTGTGGTTCCTGTCTCCCAAGCACACCAGCTCTAGCACCGCATGGCATCTCTTGGCCTGCATTTCTGCGTAGCCCCTCGTATGTCTACAGAGCACGGCTGGTTCCGAGGACACATCAGCACAGGTAGAGAGCCAGAATCGCCTTCCATGAGAAAAAGTGGCGTTTGGGAACTGGCCACTGAGGTACCGCACATTCCACAAACTCACGAAAGGGGGCAAAATCTACCAACTGAAAAGGTAGCAGTTGAAGTGCTGGCAATTTTGCTAAGCTAGCATTCAACCGCTCGGCATGTGGATGGCTGGGAGAGTACTTCTTTCGGCGCTGCAGCAGCTGGGGCAGGGAAATTTTTCTGGTACTATCAGTAGATTTCCCGCATTGTACTACTAGGTTGTGACACACCTATTTCTACACCTTCAGTCCTATCAGTGCAGGCTTCAGACAAGACTGAGTGTCTAGCGGGGTTGGAGGTCCCAGCTGGTAAGGGGCAAGGGGAGGTCCTCTTGGTTCTTTGGTGTGGGTCTTTCTGGTATGCTTGCCAACGAACTGCATGGAAGGTTGACATATGTCTGGTCAAGCATGTGGTGCCCAAGCGGTTGATGTTTTGGCCACGCGAGATACGCTTGAGACATATGTTGCAAATAGCAACGGTGCGATCTGATGCACATGTCTCAAAAAAGGCCCACACCAAAGAACTTTTGCAGTAATATTGAGACACAGCAGCGCCCTGCACAGGCGTAGCTCTGCGATGTAATGCAGTTGGTGTGCTGCCCTTAAGCTGGCCCCTGGAGGGCATCCTGCCTCTTTGGAGATGTGCCTGTGCCTCGTCCTCCTCCTCCGTTTCCTCCTCCTCTCTCCTATCAGGCACCCAGTGACCTCATCATCTCCTCCCTCCTCATCACTGTCGAAAACCTGGCAGTATGCTCCAGCTGGGGAAACATCACTGCCAGATTGCTGTCCCTCTCGGGCACCCCCTCTCTCTGGGCTCACATCAATGCCTTCTTCTATCTGTGTTCCATCATCGGAACCTTCAAAACGCTGCGCATCTTCATGCAGCATGTACCCAACACTGTGTTGAAACAGTTCGGGGGATTCCTCAGGAGGACATGGTGGGACTAGGGAAGGATTGTGTGATGCCATTGTGCAGAGCGAAGAGGACGCCTTGGCAGCTGCTTTGCCAGACAAACTAAGATCAGCCTGGGTGAGAGAGGATGAGGAGGATGAGGACGGCTTGGTCACCCACTCTACTAATTTCTCTGCATGTTGAGGCTCACCACGCCCAGCTCCCGAAAAGAAGGACGAGAGTGCTATTAAACAGCAAACGTGCAGTAACAGCTAATGCGTTTAGGTGTTATTAAACAGCAAAGGTGCAGTTACACCAACTGCGTTTAGGTGCTATTAAACAGCAAACGTGCAATTACAGCTACTGCGTTTAGGTGTTATTAAACAGCAAACGTGCAGTAACAGCTAATGCGTTTAGGTGCTATCAAACAGCAAACGTGCAGTTACATCAACTGCGTTTAGGTGCTATTAAACAACACACGTGCAGTAACAGCTAATGCGTTTAGGTGCTATTAAACAGCAAACGTGCAATTACAGCTAATGCGTTTAGGTGTTATTAAACAACAAACGTGCAGTAACAGCTAATGCGTTTAGGTGCTATCAAACAGCAAACATGCAGTTACACCAACTGCGTTTAGGTGCTTTTAAACAACACACATGCAGTAACAGCTAATGCGTTTAGGTGCTATTAAACAGCAAACGTGCAGTTCCAGCTAATGCGTTTAGGTGCTATTAAACAGCAAACGAGCAGTTACAGCAAATGCTTTTAGTTGCTATTAAACAGCAAACGCGCAGTAACAGCTAATGCGTTTAGTTGCAAATAAACAGGACAAGTGCAGTAACACCGAGTACGTTTAGGTGTAAACTAAACAGCACATAGGCAATACAACACGTTAGAACACTGCAGCTAGCACAATCTCCTACCTGACAAATAGGAATAGCTGATCTAGCTAAGCTATACAGTATATAAATATATGTACAACTCCTAGGGATGTATATATATTCTCTACACACTGTAAATTAAGCTAAACGGACTAGCCTGCCTGCTCTATCTATCTATCTATCTATCTATCTATCTATCTATCTATCTATCTGGTAGAAAAGACACTGTCTGTCTATCTCTCTCTAAAGGACTTCTCAGATTAACAAGCCGGAACACACTACACGAGGCCGCCCAGCAGGCGGCCTTATAGTGTGGAGCATGTGCTAAATCCCTGAGCCATAATTGGCCAAAGCCACCCAGGCTTTGGCCAATTATGGCTCTTCCTTTTTTGCGCGCTGTGATTGGCCAAGCCTGTGGGACATACAGCATGCTTGGCCAATCATCAGCGCGCAATGCCGCAGTGAATTATGGGCCATTGCGTGTCACTCGAATTTGGCGCGAACGACCCGTTTTGTTCGAATTTCGTTGAACGTACGAACAGACAATGTTCGAGTCAAACATACGTTCGTATCGAACGCGGAGCTCATCCCTAACGTGGAAGTGAGTTGCCATTTAAATAAGGGAATGCCTGTGGATTTAGTATATCTGGATTTTGCAAAAGCATTTAAAATAGTTCCCCATAAATGCTTAATTTACAAATTAAGGTCTGTAGGCTTGGACCATAGTGTATATACCTGGATAGAAAATAATTACAGGAGTGGTGAGTGGGTTGCCCCAAGGTTATGCCCAAGGACCAACTCTGTTCAATGTATTCATTCATTATACTGAAGATGGCATATATAGCTCAATCTCAGAGTTTGCTGACAAAGCTAAGCAGGGCAATAACTTCACAGTTGGATATTAAAACCTTACGGGAAGACCTCAAGAAAAAAAAAGGGGTGAGCAACTTACATAGCAAATGAGGTTTAATGTTGAAAAATGTAAATGCACTTGGGGACCAAAAATATGAATGCAAATTACTTGCTAGGAGGAGAACCATTGGAGGATTCCAGAATGGAAAAGGATCTGGAGGTCCTAGTAGATTACAGGCTTAGCAATGGCATTCAGTGTCAAGCTGCAGCAAGCAAAGCAAGCAGAATATTAGCATGCATTAACAAGGGGATTTACTCAAGAGTTAAGACTATATTTCTACCACTTTACAAAACTCTGGTCCTTCAACATGTTGAGTATGCCATTCAGTTCTGATCACCAGTCCTCAGAAAGGATATGCTGGGAGTAAAGTGAGTCCAAAGAAGGGCAACAAAGCTCATAAGGGGACTAGAGGACTACAGAGGAATGACTACAAACACTAAACGTATTCTCCCTGGAGATGCTTAACCACATAAGACCCGGACCTTTAGGCAGCTAAAGGACCCGGCCAGTTTCAGCACTGGGTCGCTTTAACAGACAATTGCGTGGTCATGCGACGTGGCTCCCAAACAAAATTGGCGTCCTTTTTTTCCCACACATAGAGCTATCTTTTGGTGGTATTTGATCACCTCTGCGGTTTTTATTTGTTGTGCTATAAACAAAAATAGAGCGACAATTTTGAAAAAAATGCTATATTTTTTACTTTTTGCTATAATAAATATCCCCCAAAAATATATAAAAATATATTTTTTTCCTCAGTTTAGGCCGATACGTATTCTTCTACCTGATTTTAGTAAAAAAAAACGCAATAAGCGTTTATCGGTTGGTTTGCGCAAAATGTATATTGTTTACAAAATAGGGGATAGTTTCATTGCAAAAAAAAAAGAAATGTACTACTAATGGTGGCGATTGTCATTTTCACAGCAAAAAATGCATTTAAAATGCATTGTTTACTGTGAAAATGACAATTGCAGTATGGGAGTTAACCACAAGGGGGCGCTGAAGGGGTTATGTATGACCTCATCTGTGTTTCTAACTGTAGGGGGGTGTGGCTGTAGGTGAGACATCATCGATTGTATCTCCCTATAAAAGGGATCACACGATCAATGACGGCGCCACAGTGAAGAACGGGGAAGCTGTGTTTACACACAGCTCTCCCCGTTCTCCAGCTCCGGGGAACGATCGCGGGACTCCAGCGGCAATCGGGTCCGCGGGTCCCACGGTCACGGTCATGGAGCTTCGGACCGCGTCCGCGACCCACGGCTGGGCACTTAAAGAGGACGTACCTGTACGTGCATGTGCCCAGCCGTGCCATTCTTCCAACGTAAATGTGCAGGAGGGGGTCCTTAAATGGTTAAGAAGAGAAAGCGTTATACAAATACCTCAATGGTGATTTTAGCATACAGAAAAAACTTTAGTTTCAGAGAGCTTTTAAGGATGTGGAACTCCCTCCCACAATCATTGGCGTCAGTGTTGATAGTTTAAAAAAAACTCTTGGATGGGCATCTTAGTGAAAACAGTATACAGACATAAAGGAAATGATATTGACATAAACACCCACTCACACAGGTAGGAGAACAGGAAGGGGTAGAAAGTGTCCAGGCTTGAGGTAGTGTACTATTGTTTCAGAGGTGTGGTATTTTGGGTTTCTCCTTTCTTTTTATAGCACATTGGAAATAATTCTATATTGAGATGCTCAAAACACAAATGTCTTCTTGGAGTTGCCTTGGAGCACTCTCTCCCGAAGTTATTAGGCTAGCGGACCAGCTGGTCCAGGGCCTTGTATATGTCTGTGATGCTTCACTGGATGCCACGTCCTTGATATCCAGGGCTTCTGTTTCAGAGATGGTTTTATGCCGCCTCCTCTGGTTGGAATGCTGGTCTGCTGACCAGGCATTTAACATATGTCCTGGTGGATTTACCCTTTAAGGGTGGGAGGCCTTTTGGGTCCTCGCTGGACGACATTATCAAGGATGTAACTGGAGGTAAGAGCACTCTCCTCCCTCAGTCCTCCAGAGGGAAGGAGCCCCGCCATTGGCCAGGTCCTTCCTTTCCCACACTCAAGCGGTATTTTCGTCAGTCAGGGTCCACGGGCAAACCCTCCCAGCCTGACAAAGGCTCAGCTGGGGGACTAAAACATCCCTGGGTGCATAAGCCGATCACACCGGCACCCAAACCCGCCAATGTATTTAGCCTTCCCATGCCGGTCTCTGGGGTGGGGGGTCGGTTTTACAGGTCCACAGCTCGATGAACCTCCCTGCTTTCTGACCAGTGGGTCTGCGAGGTGGTCTCTTTGGAGTACTAGATAGGGTTCCTTCCTATCCACCAAAAATATTTTTTCCCTCGTGTCTCCCTCTCCTTCCGGCTTGTTGGGCTGCCCTGGGGCAGTGTGGCACTTGCTAAGCTGTGAGGAAAATTTACCTGTCCTGCAGGACGAGAGGTTTGAGGGTTTCTATTTGAATCTGTTCTCGGTCCCGAAGATGGACGGGGTCCATCCGATTTTGGGCCTCAAGCGCTAAATGTCTTTGTGAATGTTGGGTAATTCCGCATGGAATTCATTAGTTTGGTGGTAGCTGCGCTTCATCTGGGGGGCTTTCTGGTGTCCTTCGACATCAAGAACACATACATGCATGTCCCATTTTGCACAAGTCACAGAGGTTTCTGTGCTCCGCGATGGGGGAGGACCACTGTCAGTTTGTGGCTCTTCCTTTTGATCTGGCGTCAGCACTAAGAGTTTTCACCAGGGAGCGCACTTATCCTAGCCTTAGTGGGACAGCGAGGCTTTGCCATCGTGGGCTACTTAGACGACTTTCTTCTGAGAGCAGCTTCTGGCTCAGAATTAGTGGATGTGTCTATAGCCATTGAGACCCTCCGAGAATTCAGGCGGGTGTTAAACATTTTGGAGTCGGTCCTAATTCCGACTCAGCATTTGGACTACCTAGGGTTGATCCGGACTCCTCGTAGCGAAGGTCTTTCTTCTCCTGGAGAAATTGCAGACTCTTCAGTCTGCGTGAAGGTATTGGCATCACACAATCGGTCATCTCTCCATTTTGCAAGCAAGTCCTGGGCCTGTTGCTAGCCTCTTTCGAGGGAAATACTGACCGAGTGGTACAAATCGCTTTGTCTCTGGATCATCAGATTCAGGTGTGCCACCTAGTCAGAGTCTCTCTGAATTGGTGGCTGAGATCCCTGACTCTTCGGTCCGAGAAGTCGTTTTTTTCCCTTCCAGTGGACAGTGATTATGACGGACGCCAGCCTCACGGGTTGAGGTGGTGCCTGGGGGGGTCCAGTCGTCCCAGAGTCACTAGACTTTAGTAAGGCCTACAGCCACACCACCCTGAATGCGCCCGCTCTTGTCTGATCTCCGTAGCTAACCAAGGCCGGGCCCGGGCTGTAAATCCTGTCTATTGATCATTGTCCTAGTACTGTGGGCGATCAGGCTATGCCTCTCGTCGTGGTCGAGGAGGTCGCAAGGTCGTCCGATCTGGATTCAGCTGGACAGCTGGCTTCGGTCTACCATCAGGTACACCGGCAGGTGGACTACTGGAGTCACCAGATGCTGGACCAGGACTTTGTACTTGGAGGTGTTTCAGCTCCCTTGCAGGAGGTGAGTCTCACAGGGCTTGGATCTCCTGGATGCTCGTCTCAACCGCAAAGGTGTCAAAGTTTGTGGCCAGGTCTAGTCATCCTGTACAGACGCGTTGGTCGCGTTGGTGGCCCTGTGGGGTCTGTATCGGCTACTTTATGCCTTTCCTCCATTGTAGTTTCTTCATCGGCTGCTCCACAGATTGGAGGATGAGGGGATCCCGATGATTCTAATCGCTCCAGATTGGCCTTGGCGTCAATGGTATGCCGATGTCGGGCGCCTGGTGACTGAGGTACCAGGGCGGAAGGACCTTCTGTCTCAAGGTCCCATATTTCCTCTTCTTGTACAGTCGCTGGCTTGCACGTTATGGCTATTGGAAGCCAGGTTTTAAGAGATCGGTGTCTGTCCGACTCGGTCATCTCAACCATGCTAAGGGCACGGTAGTCTTCTTCCTGGAGGATCTACAATCGAACCTGGAAGGCCTACATCTCTTGGTGCGAAGAGATGGGGTGATGTCCAAGGACGTACTCGGTGTCCAGGGTTCTGCTGTTTTTACAGCTTGGAGTGGATCTAAAAATGCTTAAAACACTGTTTGGGGGCAGATTTCATCCTTGGCTGTGTTTTTTCAGTGGCCTTTTGCAGCCCATTCCCTGGTGGGTACTTTTTTTTTTTTGCAGGGGGTTTGTCATATACTTTTCCCTCTTGGTCCACCTTCCCCCATGAGTTTTGACTCTGGTGCTCTTGGTTCTTTAGGAACCTTCCTTTTGGAAACATCAAAGAGATTCTTCTCTTGACACTATCTCAGGAGGTGGCCTTTTTAGTGGCCATTACTTCTGTCAGAGGGGTTTCTGAGTTGGCGGTCATGTCTTGCAAGTCGCTATGCTTGATCCTCAATAAGGCTTAGGTGGTGGTGCGCCCGCGACCTTCCCTTCTTCCGAAGTTGGTTTCGGCCTTTCGCCTGAATGAGGTCTTTGTTCTTCCATCCTTATGTCCTCAGCCGGCACACTCTGCAGAGGTTGCGTTTCATACTTTAGGTGTGGTACGCTCTTTGCGGGTGTACCTGCCTGCTACAGCTCCGTTTCAGAGATTTGACGCTCTATTTGTGTCGGTGTCTGATCCGCAAAAAGGGGCCTGGACGTCTTGTCGATCACCATTTCTCGGTGGATCAGGCAGACCGTCATACAGGCCAATGCTCTTAGGGGGTGGGCACCCCCTTTTCCGGTCACTGCAGTTTTCGACTATGGCTATTGGTGCTTCCTGGGTTTTCCAACATCAAGCGTCTGTCTCACAGGTGTGCAAGGTGGCGACTTGGTCGTTCGTTCACACTTTTTCAAAATGATTACATGGTTGCTGTGAGTGCATCTTCTGATGCTTCTTTCGGCCGCAAGGTTTTGCAGGTGGCTGTTTAAAGTTGCACCTCCTCAGTTGAGGAGCTCTGCTTGTTTTGGGGTGAAGTTAAATTGGTTTTACTGATACTGTTCCCACCCCTCATTTTATGACACCGCTTGGGAACGTCCCATTTGTCAAGATTTAAGGAGCTGTGTCCGTCCATGGACGATAAGAGAAAATAGGATTTTTTGTACTCACCATAAAATTATTTTCTCTGATGTCCATGGACAGACACAGCACCCACCACTACTTTTTAGGTTTGTACTGCTTGTTACGAACTGAGGCGGCATACTGCAGGGGGAGGATAATGTCTGGAGGGACCGCCCCCTGGGCGGGGCTGTTCAACTCTGTTAAAGTAACATGTATTTGATTATCTAACATGTTTTTGCTTAGTCCTCTCCTGTAAACAGGAACATAAACCACTTGTCAAGATTTAAGGAGCTGTGTCCATCCATGAACGTCAGAGAAAAGGATTTTACGAGGAGTACAAAAAATCGTATTTTTGCTGCACAAACTTAGAACATCGAGCAAAATTATGTAACTGTTTGTAAACGAAACCTTGGCAGATTATATATATAAAAACACACGTACAGTATATAAAGTATTTCACAAAAGTGAGTTCACCCCTCACATTTCTGTAAATATTTTATTATATCTGTGTATGTGACAACACTGAAGAAATTATACTTTGCTACAATGTAAAGTAGTAAGCGTACAGCTTGTATAATTAAAAGTGTAAATTTGCTGTCCTCTCAAAATAACTCAACACACAGCCATTAATGTCGAAACTGCTGGCAACAAAAGTAAGTACACCAGAGCTTCACAGGTGCCAGTGGAGTCCTCTTCCACTCCTCCATGATGATATCACAGAGCTGGTGGATGTTAGAAACCTTGTGCTCCTCCACCTTCCATTTAAGGATGCCCCACAGATGCTCAATAAGGTTTAGGTCTGGAGATATGCTTGGCCAGTCCATCACCTTTACCCTTAACTTCTTCTAGCAAGGCTGTGGTTGTCTTGGATGTGTGTTTGAGGTTGTTATCATGTTGGAATAATGCCCTGCAGTCCAGTCTCTAAAGGGAGGGAATCATGCTCTGCTTCAGTATGTCACAGTACGTGTCGGCATTCATGGCTCCTTTAATGAATTGTAGCCCCCCCAGTGCTGGTAACACTCATGCAGCCACAGACTATGACACTCCCACTAACATGCTTCACTGTAGGTAAGAATCACTTGTCTTTGAACTCATCACCAGGTTGCCGCCACACATGCTTGACACCATCTGAACCAAATAATGTTAACTTGGTCTCATCAGACCACAGGACATGGTTCCAGTAATCCATGTCCTTAGTCTGCCTGTCTTCATCAAACTGTTTGTGGGATTTATTGTGTATCATCTTTAGAAGAGGCTTCCTTCTGCGATGACAGCCATGTAGACCAATTTCATGCAGTGTGCGGCATATGGTCTGAGCACTGACAGGCTGACTCCCACTCCTTCAAGCTTTTCAGCAATGCTGGTAGCACTATTATGTCTATTTGCCAAAGACAACCTCTGGATATGGTGCACTCAACTTCTTTGGTCGACCATGGCCAGGCCTGTTCTGAGTGGAACTTGTCCAGTTAAACTGCTGGATGGTCTTGGCCACCGTGCTCCAGCTCAGTTTCAGGGTCTTTCCAATCTTCTTATAGCCTAGGCGTTTTTTTTAGATCTTCAGAGAGTTCTTTGCCATGAGGTGCCATATTGAGCTTCCAGTGACCAGTATGAGAGAGTGAGAGTAATAACAGAATTTAACACACCTGCTCCCCATTTACACCCAAGACCTTGTAACACTAATGAGTCACATGACACTGGGGAGGGAAAATGGCTAATTGGACACAAAAGGGATGTACTTACTTTTGTTGCCAGTGGTTTAGACATTGTTGGCTGTGTGTTGAATTCTTTTGAGGGGACAGCAAATTTTCACTGGTATCCTACTACTTTACATTGTAGCAAAGTGTAATTTCTTCAGTGTTGTCACATTAAAAGATAGAGTAAAATATTTACAAAAATGTGAGTGGTGTACTTACTGTGTGTGTGTATATATATATATATATATATATATATATATATATATATATATATATATATATATATATATATATATATAATGCACTTAGGTTACATGGGTGGCAAACAGCTACAGTATATAAACCCTCAAATTGTGAGCTAGTATGTAATTAGCAACATATTAGATGAGATGTTTTATTTTTTATTTTGTATTTCTAGATACCTGCATTCTTACCTTTCTAATGCTAGCACATTCCATTGTAATTTACTTTAACAATTTATTATCACACTGACATAAACACATTATGTTTTTAAGCATCTGCTTTTTTATCATTACTTTTAAATGAAGGCTAAGAGATGTCCCTACCTCATCTTAAGCATAATTAGATTTTCATGACATAGGAAATACAATCGCTGACACTGCAATAATATAGGAAGCAAAAAATATATTTCACACCCTTTATGCAGTGAAACCCATCACAAGTTTCTTTGTCACTAAAAACTGATTCCCCTAAGATGAAAAGGATTACAGATATACTGATAATTCTGCCTCAATAACTTCCTTTTTGATGAATACAACAATCTAATTTGTTCTGTATAGACACAAATGTGTCACAGGCTCCTTTATTTAAAAATCACTATTTCTTTGTTGTTAAAATGCTTTTGTTTTTCATTTTAACAGTTGTAGTACTAACCTTATAATGCCCTTGTTTGTGCCGTTTCTAGGGAACAAATGAAACAGTTGAACATAATGTAGTAATTCATTTATGTTTTGTTTCTACAAAACATCTTGATAATAAAATTAGTCATCAATAGTGTTGCTCACGAATATTCGCATTGCGAATATTCGCTACGAATATTGCATATTCGAGTATTCGCGAATAACGCGAATATCGCGGCGAATATTCGCTATTTCGAATATTCGTATTTTTTCAATTTTTTTTTAGAACAGATCACATCCTAGAGATCCCCATCGACGTCTAAAAGCATTGCTGGTATGATTAGAGACCCTGGGCCGAGTAGCTGCAGCGCTCATTTTATATTCCCGAAAAATCGCAATGCGATTATTCGGCAATAGCGATATCGCGCGATTATTTTGTATTGTAATATATCACGAATATTCTGAGCCAATCAGAGTGCTCCATTCCGCATTTCTCGAAATTTCGCAATTATTTTATATTGTAATATATCACAAATATTCTGAGCCAATCAGAGTGCTCCATTCCGCATTTCTCGAAATTTCGCAATTATTTTATATTGTAATATATCACGAATATTCTGAGCCAATCAGAGTGCTCCTTCCGCATTTCTCGAATATTCGCAATTATTTTATATTGTAATATATCACGAATATTCTGAGCCAATCAGAGTGCTCCTTCCGCATTTCTCGAATATTCGCAATTATTTTATATTGTAATATATCACAAATATTCTGAGCCAATCAGAGTGCTCCTTCCGCATTTCTCGAATATTCGCAATTATTGTGTATTGTAATATATCACGAATATTCTGAGCCAATCAGAGTGCTCCTTCCGCATTTCTCGAATATTCGCAATTATTGTGTATTGTAATATATAACCCGAATATTCTGAGCCAATCAGAGTGCTCCTTCCGCATTTGCCGAATATTCGCAATTATTGTGTATTGTAATATATCACGAATATTCTGAGCCAATCAGAGTGCTCCTTCCGCATTTCTCGAATATTCGCAATTATTGTGTATTGTAATATATCACGAATATTCTGAGCCAATCAGAGTGCTCCTTCCGCATTTCTCGAATATTCGCAATTATTGTGTATTGTAATATATCACGAATATTCTGAGCCAATCAGAGTGCTCCTTCCGCATTTGCCGAATATTCGCAATTATTGTGTATTGTAATATATCACGAATATTCTGAGCCAATCAGAGTGCTCCTTCCGCATTTCTCGAATATTCGCAATTATTTTATATTGTAATATATCACGAATATTCTGAGCCAATCAGAGTGCTCCATTACGCATTTCTCGAATATTCGCATTCGCATTCGCAATGCGCAATTCGCATTCGCATTCGCGATAGCGAAAATTCGCAATGATTTCATTTCCAAAATATATCACGAATATTCGTATTTAGCGAATATATCTCGAATATTCAACTATATATTCGTGATATATCGCGAAATCGAATATGGCATATTCTGCTCAACACTAGTCATCAACTCTGTAGTTAGAAAATCATGCATATACAAGTCATTAAAATCAAGCCTAATACAATAATGATACAATTGTTTTTAATTTTTTTGGCAATGTTCATACAGGTGTAGAACCTCATTATACAAGTGTTTCTTGCAAAAAAAATGATATTGCAGAAAGTATGCTTGTATCCATTTTATTTATATTTGGATTATTTAACTGCTTCCCACACCGACGGACAGGAACTCTATTTCTGGGAGGACACAAGTTGCAGCCTAATCTACAGCCTAATCTACAAGTCGTTGGGATAAGCCTCGGCGATTAGATCGCACAGTGCCACATGTGCCAATTCCATGATCAAACAAGTGACTAAAAAGTGGCACGCTCGCTTGACTATGACCAGGGTGTACTAGCAGGCCGCTGCTGCTTGCCAGTTCACCAGAAGGATGAGCAGCACTAGTACTGGCTCTCTGCTACATATGATAGCCCTGTGGTTCTTGCACCTCAACAACAGCAGAAGAATGGGTCAGGTATGCCTGACCTTGGCAGGGACCACTACTCCATCATCAGAGCTAGCTGCCAGGGTGCAGCTGCTGTCTACCGGATCATATTCTGAGCCTGAATCTGACAGACGGGTGACGTCCTATTCACTATCTGTCATGCTCAGAAACGTGTAGGCCTCTTCACTAGTGTACCTTTGATTGGACATTTTGGCCTCTAAATTTACTGGTACAATAGTGAGACTCACAGGAAATAGAGGACCTGACTGTCAGCGACTGATTTAAACGCTACCAAAAAAACTGTTAGCATTCGCAAAGACCGAGCCCGACTCTGGGAACGCTGCAGTTATGTGTGTTGTGTTTTGTAAGGAACAGTGATCAATTGATACTCAACTTAGGTGGGCTGGGCTGGGCGGAGGGGCTAAACGTAGGTTCTAGCAGGTATCTGGGCTGATCCCACTAACGCTGCATTTTTGGGAACACTAAACTACTGGGGATACTAGTATAAATCTTATCAGATCAGATATTGATCCGTTCAGACACTTTACTACTAAGGGAGGTGTATGGTGCGTGCATGGGAGTTAGCACCACTGGCACTTATATAATGCTGCCTGGGGTGACACAGACCCTGACTGATGCTGAAACCTAACTGATATCACCCACTGGGCAATCAGGGGGTTAAACCTTTATTGGGTAATATACTGCGGGTGCCCTGATGCCATAAAAAAACAAACTAACTAACCAGAAACACTAATACGGTGATCACTGGTGACAAAGGGCGAAAGGGTTAACTAGGGAGCAATCAGGGGGTTAAAACCATCATTAGGTAGTATATATGGGTACCTGACAATATAAAAACCTGATGGTGAAACAAATCGACTAACTGGCTAACTAGCATCACGGGTCACACAAATATGGCGATCAGAAAAAAGATCTATTAGTGACACTGGTGACGGGGTGAAAGGGTTAATTGGGGGGTGATCAGGGGTGATTGGGGGGTGAAATGTGTGCTTATGTGTACTGGTGTAGTGTTGTGCAACTCATTTAGATGTCCTCTCTCCTCTCACTGGAATCGAAAAGACTCCACGAGGAGAGAGGACATTGCTTCCCCTGTCTGTGTTTACAATTACACAGGCAGGGGAAGGATTTCATTTGTCAGGACTGATCAATCCGACCCCTACAGGCACGGGGGGCACCCGCAGGGGGAGGGACTTACAGGTACGCCCATTTGCCCACCCCTGCCATTCTTCTGACGTATATCTGACGTATATCGGCGTGCGGTGGTCGGCAAGTGGATAAGCAAGAAATTCTGTAATCTGGGTTGAATCTCAATCTATTTAATCTACTTGGATCATATCTAGTGGTGCCTAATATAAGCAGTCTGCAGCTATGGCAGCCATTCTCTTTCTTTTTGGAACGTGTCCAAGTTTAAAGGAAACCTTTACCAAGGGTAAAAAGGGATCTAATTTTTTAACACATTTTTAAAAGTCTAGTTGTTTAGCCAGCTCTGTCCCCAATAATTTCTAAACCAATGCCCTGGAACAAGTTTGCAGATAGTAGAGGTTATAACTTTTGTCTGTGAACATGTTCAGCATCAGAGTTAAAAAAATGTATCTAATGCCAAAACAGCTAATGTGTAAGGAAATGTCCCTTGCTAATAGTGATGAGCGGAATACGCCATATTCGATTTCGCGATATTTCGCGTATATTTCGAAGAATATTCGCAAATATTCGTTAATATCGAATATTCGTGATATTTTATATAAAAAAAAAATTGCGAATTTTCGCCAATGCGAATTTTCGCTAATGCAAAATTTCGCGTTTTTTTTTTTTTTTTTTTATAAAATATCACGAATATTCGATATTTACGAATATTCGGTATATTTTATAAAAAAATAAAAAAGCGACATTTCACATATGCGGTCGCGAATATTCGTTAATATCGAATATTCGTGATATTTTATAAATAAAAAAAAAAAAAAAAAAAATTGCGAATTTTCGCCAATGCGAAATTTCGCTAATGCAAAATTTCGCGATTTTTAATTTTTTTTATAAAATATCTCGAATATTCGATATTTACGAATATTCGCTATATTTTATAAAAAAAAAAATAGCGAAATTTCGCATATGCGAAAGCGAAAATGATTGTGAAATTTCGCTATTTTTTTTGGATAAAATATCACGAATATTCGATATTTACGAATATTAGAATCGGAAGTGAAGGGGCGCTGAAAACACAAAATCAATACAAAATTATGTGTATATATATACATTGAAATGTGCAATCTATTATTACAAAAATCATATATTATTAGTGGAGTGAACTAGTGTCCATACAATGAAATAAAAGAAAAGTCCCAATAGTGCTAAATAATAAATAATAAGCACCCAATGGTATATCTCAGCTCAAAAATGACGTAGATATTGCAGTTCTGGAACCACCACCATATATTTGCACCCGATGTGATCGATAGAAATGGCTCCTTACCAATACTAGTAGACTCTTTTAATTAAAAAAGAAGTCATAGACTGCTTATGTCAATGGGATGACTCAGAATGATCCGGATAGGCACGTCAGATGATCCAACATTCATATAGATAGGAACAGAAAGGCAATCATAGTGAAGTATTGTTTATTAAAATATAATAAAAAGTAACATGCCAAATGGCTGCTTACTCAGATTGTGCCCTGATCCCGGCACTGAGGCTTTAAAGCGTATATTCGATATCCAATCGAACCCGCGGATTCGGATGTAGGACGGTGATCCGTCGCGCTGGTAGTCTCACTGGCCGGCGTACGTTCTACCGTCGAAGCAACGTGGATTCGGAGAAGGATCGAAAGTCCGTTGCACTGCTAGTTCCACTAGTCGGCGTGCGTTCCACTGTCGGAAACCAACGGACCCGGAATATTCGCTATATTTTATAAAAAAAAAAAAATTGCGAAATTTCGCTATTGCGAAATTCGCGAATGCCTGGGCACACCCTATTCACTCTGTGCAGTGACGATTCCCCCTACTGCCCGGGATTCCCCCCGTGTTGCAGCCCCCCACTGCAGTGCTGCTGGCTTCCCTCCTCTCCCCCTGCTGCTGCAGGGGATGTTTCACCAGACCCTTTCTTTTCTAAATGAACACAGTGAACACACTCACTCACAGGGTTGGACTGGGACAACAATTTGGCCCTGGACTTCATCCAGACCGGCCCACTTTATTTAGCAAACATGCACAAAAACAAAAAAGTAAAAACATTCCACTTTAGGTATAAATGTTTTTTGTATGAAAATGTGTCAACTGAAAATATACACTAACTCATCACTCACCTCTTTTATTATTTCACTTATTCTCCTCTGTATTTTTCTCCTCCTTCTCACATCACTGCATGAAGTGGGAGGTCTAATGTCAGGCTGATCCTGGTTGCGCACTATGAAGTGAGGTGATGGGCACTGCGGATGACAGGTCTCTCCCTTACTGGCTGGCCAACCACAGTGACACCAGGCCCTGGAAGTGTAAATTTTACACGCCAGGAAGGGGAGATCAGCGAACGGACATTTGCTGATCTCCCTTCCCTCTAACTGGTGGCACTTGCAATGCCGGTTCCAGGTCCACTGATGGGTGTGCAAAGTGATCAAGCAGCTGCACAGCCACCAGGTTGTTTTAATCTGACAGTCAACTTGCCAGATTTACAACACACCCATTGAGATGCTTCCTTTCAGGTCTTGTTAATACTTGTGTTTGGTGGGCACTAAAAATTTGCATTTTTATCACTATAGTACATATTATGGCAGTGATGGTGTCAGGGGGTTTTACACACACTCCTGGTGGCTACAGCTGGGGAGACTGTGGGTAAAACCCCCTGACATCATCACCTTTGAAACTGGCACACTGAGCCATCAGCCCACCGGGAAACTCCCAGTAGTCCCGATGGCCAGTACATGCCTGCTCACTCATCGTGCTCAATCATAACTGAAGCATAGTGCGTTCCATTCATTTATAGTCCCCTGCAGCTGAGGGTGCAGAGAAAGGTATGTGTGGTTGAGCTTTGAGGCACACACCGTAGTGCAATAGGCTGCCCACACCTATGTTTCATGCCAGAGTGTCCTTATATTTGGAAGAAAGCATAAAGCACAAATGAGGAGATTTATACTGGCTGAAACTTGCAATCCTCCTAATTTTGCTATCTATTTTTTTTTTTCACTAAATACAAGGAGTTCTATGATTGACAATGATGGAACACAATTTGAACATAGGGATTCAGCATTGTCACCCTATAGCAGGAAGTGACTGAACAAGGACCTAAATCAATGACCTAAATTAAGAACCCACTAAATTATACAATAGGTATTATTTTATTGAAGGCTGCAGCTCCTAAATATTAACAATGACTATTAAAATTATAGCAGCATGTTTAAGCTGATATTATTTTATACTGTTGGTTCAACTTTTGGTTTATTCTACCTTTTTTTTTTAACTAACAAAAATGTCATACTTACCTGCTCTGTGCGATGGTTTTAATTCAAACAGCCCCAATCCTGCTCTTCTCAGGTCCCTCACTGGCACTCCTGGCTCCTCCCCCTACAGAGTGCCCTCACAGCAAGCCACTTGCTATGGGGTGCCCTTTGCATATTTGTTCCCAAACCAGCTCTGTGTGTCCATAAGATACACAGAGTGTGGCTTAGCCTTGCCCCTGCTCCCTCCCCACTGGCTGTGATTGACAGCGGTGGGGGCCAATAAGGAGAGAGAGAGCTGAGAGAGCCGCTGATTTTACGTTCATTGCTGGATTGAGTTTGAGCTCACGTAAGTACATGAAAAAAAAGTCTGCGTTTAGAACCAATTTAAGAAAATAAAATGGTCTATTATGTTACACTTCTTAGATTCAAGAGGTTCAACTATGTATAATACAGCTGTGTATTTTTGGAATATACAGTATTTTAACCGCTTAAGGTTTTTTAAATGTAGGAGATACACCTTAAAAACTGCAACAATGTTTTAAGGTGTATCATCTGACTATTTCCTGGCCAGGTTGTATTACTGGTAACTGTATAGTCTGCAAATATTTATATGTTTACATATAAGTAAAGCTGGGTACACACACACAACTGACAGATACTCACATCAATGCAGGGATCTTTCTCACTAAAACATTGTATAGAATACACCAATCAGTGCATGCAGCCAAGAGCAAGAGCTAATCAACTGCTGGTTTTCATAAGAAAAAAAAATTCCCAGCTCAACTTACCGACCAGCCTGCTACCAACCAAACAGTATGCGTTAAAAACATGGGTTTAGTTTGCACACATTTGCAAACAGTACATGCGTAAGCTGAAAAGGCTGTGACAAAACACCCCCATATTATCTGCAGTCCTAACTCTATACATTTTTGAGACCTCCATAGTAGAAGCACATGCATAATAAAAGATAGATAGAGGGCAGGTAAGCCGGGAGTAGAGGGAGCCCACCCAGGAGGGAGCCCACCCAGGAGGGAGCCCAACCGGGAGGGAGCCCACCCCTCTTTAAGGGCACAAAGGCACACTGGACACCCAGCATATAGCACAATGGCAGCAAATATGTCCAGTACATCCCCTCACCAGTATTCCAATAGTACAAACAAATGGCTACTGTGCTCACCTATAGCTGGCCTTTGCAGCAAGGAGAACATGGAAGGGTGAAGCATATCAAACAAAGCTGGTTTTGATTGACAAACATCGCCTTTTCTTGTGCTCCTTGCTGCAAAGGCCAGTTATAGGTGTGGGCAGTGATCATGTATTTGTACTAGTTTCCCAACAAAACTATTTGACAGAAGCCAATTGTAAGATGAACACCTCTACATATGGACCGAAAGTCACCCGTTTCCTGCTGAAAGATCGATTTTTGGCCTGTGTGCAGGCTTAATACAGTGGGGATGATTTAATATATCTGGAGAGTGCAAAATCCGGTGCAGCTCTTCAGAGAAACCAATCAGCTTCCAGATTTTGTTTTTAAAGCTTACTGGAACAAGTAGCAGTTAGAAGCAGATTGGCTACACTGCACAGCTGCACCAGATTTTGCACTTTCCAATTTCAATAAATCAACCCCAGTGTGACTAATGGGGGAGATTTACTAATGCTGGTACATACAGAATCTGGTGTAGCTGTGCATAGTTACCAATCAGCTTCTAACTTTAGATTGTTCAATTAAGTTTTGATAATAAAACCTAGAAGCTGATTGGTTGCTATGCACAGCGGCATCAGATTCTGTGTGCATCAGTTTTGGTAAATATTCCCCAATGTATTGTTACATTTTACATACCATTGAATTCAAATGTACTGTAGATCAAAGGTGTGGCCTAAAAAGGAACAAGTAAAATACTAAAATTAAATACAATAGATTTCTGTTAAACCCCTACCAGCTCAAATTAGTTCCTTCTCAATTTTTTTTTTTTAACATTAATGTTTTTACATTTTTTGTTCACTACTTGTTAGGTAGCATCAAGCAAGGAATTTGGCATTGGGGTCATAAAAAGAACACAATAGAATGTGGATGCTAGTAAAATGAGGAGGAGGAATCTCACTAATAACTCATAAATAGTTGCCAGTTTGTGATTTTTTAGGGTAGCTGCCATTGCAAGGTATTAAAAATAAAATGCTAAAAGAGAACATGTATCTGTTTTTAAAGCAAAGCTGTTGCTTTTTAAAAATAAGTATAAAATAATCCCCTGTAAAGCAAGCAGTAAATACTTTCTGCATCACTTAACCTTCTCTGCAGTGAAGAGTAAATCATGCTGGAAAATTTTCTGCAATCAGCACTTTCAGAAATGTCTGGTACCAGCGCTCCCCAATGCATTTTCTGAATCCTTCCACCAAGCACTAGGTTACTTAAGCACACAAGGCCAGAGGAGGGTATAAGGGACCAGGCATTTGACAAGTGTTATGGATGCTGAGGATTTTTCAGTAAGCTTCTCTCTTCACTGCAAAGCAGTTTGGTGAGGCAGCCAGCAGAACAGGTACGTTTTCATTACTTGCTTTATTAAGGCGTTTTCATGAGAAAAAAAAAGCAACAGAATTACTTTAATTTTTTACATTTCAGTTAATTATTTTAAAAATAATTGTATTTAATGTATAATTTGCAATATGCACTACACACATGCAATATTTACTTATGGTTCAGGCTTGACTCACTAAAAGTACTCACCTTCCATATGGCAAGTCGTTTTCTCAACATTTGCTTAAAGGATCACTAAAGGAAAACATTTTTTTTAGCTAAATAGCTTCCTTTACCTTAATGCAGTGCTGTTTTCATGTTCTCATTGTTCATTTTTGCTTTGAAGTTACTGTAATTCTGCTCTGATCTCCACACTTCCTGCTTGTCTGGCTCCTTATGGAAAATCTCATGGCAGCTTTTCACTGTGGTCCAAGCTGTGTGTCTAAAACTCCTCAGAACCAATCAAATTAATTTTAAAAACAAAACACTGCCAAAAATGTGTCAAAATGTGTCGCAGTCCCAATAAAAATCGCAGATCGCCGCCATTTCTAGTAAAAAAAATAAATACAAAATAATAATTCTGTCCCCTATTTTGTAAGCGCTATAACTTTTGCGCAAACCAGTCGTTTATTGCGATTTTTTTTTATTTTTTTACCAAAAATATGTAGAAGAATACGTATCGGCCTAGACTGAGAAAAAAAAATGTGTTTTTTTTTTAAATTGGGATATTTATTATAGCAACAAGTAAAAAATATTGTATTTTTTTTCAAAATTGTCACTCTTTTTTGTTTATAGCGCAAAAAAAAAAAAACGCACAGGCGATCAAATACCACCAAAAGAAAGCTCTATTTGTGGGGAAAAAAGGACGTACATTTTGTTTGGGAGCCACGTCACACGACCGCGCAGTGCCGCAGTGACGCAGTGCCGGAAGCTGAAATTTCACCTGGGCAGGAGGGGGGTATATGTGCCCAGTAAGCAAGTGGTTAAAAACGAAAGTTGATTTTTATCTATTTTTAATCATTTTTAAAAGGAATCAGTTAACTTTTATGTCTCTATACCCTGTAAACAGTCATTTCAGCAAAAATTTTTTTTTCCTTTAGTGATCCTTTAACAAGGATCTCACTAAACTACCAAACTTCCTCTTTTGCTATTTTACAGAACTTTATATATGTTTAATACAAAAATGAAAAAATGAAATCGCAAGTGTGTAAAAATGTTTAAGTCAAATGTAGAACTACCTAGGGAAAAGGTTACTCTAATATAACATAGAAATTTGTTAGATATACAAATTAGTTAAGGAGTCAATTTACTTTTGCATGCTTAAGCTTTTAAATTTAGCCTGGGCATCTATGCTTCAATGACCTCTGCCTTAAATGAGTTAACCTCCCTGGCGGTATGATTCTGTCTGGAATTACGTACCAAAAGCGGTACAATTATTTGCATGGAAATTTGGCATTTTATACTGTAGGCCTGCAATTCTTAGGAATAACTTGCTTAAATCTGTCCAAACAAGACATCCCGGGTATGATAAAGTTTGAAAAACAAAATCATAATTTTTTATATAATAAAAAACTATAAATAATTATAACAAATTATAATGTAATTATAATAAAAAATATTCAATAATGTAATCAACTCAAAAACACTGAAATTTGCTCAGTTGCAAAATTGTCGCTGTCATTATTTTATTTTTTTATGACGAATTTCCCCACAAATCGCTATCGCTCAATTCTGCAAGTGATTACAATTTATTATCGCTGTTTTCTAGCTGATCTAAAACCATTTTTAACATAAAGGGACACTTTTGGTTGCTATGGGCAATCTACAGTTTCCAGGCAGAAAGAACACTTTTTATTTTATAAAAGAACATGTAGGACACTGGACAGACCACTAGGGACAAGGGGGGGGGTGTATTTTTTACATACAGTACTGTAATCTATAAGATTACAGTATACTGTATGTAAAGTGTTTGTTTACTTTTTTAAATTTGGCGCTGTTCTCCGCTTCCGTGCGTCGTAACGTCGCAGGAAACGGAGATCGGCGGCACACGGCGACGCTGTGTGAATCGAGCGAGCACCCGCTCGCTCACACAGCGGGGATGCATCGCTGGATCCAGGAAGAAGGTAAGCCAGCGCGCGCTGCAGGCTCTGCATGGCTACCCCGAGCGTGACTCGGGGATACCGTTCTTAGCAGAAAAAAACCACTCCGAGTCACGCTCGGGGATACCGCCAGGGAGGTTAAAGAAAATCTATAGAGTTTATATATATATATATATATATATATATATATATATATAATTTTTGTAATTATTGTTGTTTAAAAGGCAGGAGGGACCCAGGAACCATCCTTTCCCTGTTCCCTCCTGCGACTACTGACCCCAAAAACAACATGTATTACGTCGCTTTCACAGCTGTCATTCCTTGGCTAATGCAACTAATCCAGCATGATCTGCATTGGAGGGCAGAGGAGATGTACCTATAAAAAGGAACTGTCACCTGCCAATGCTGTCACATAAAAATGTAAAATGTGTAAAAAGAAAAATATTGTATACAATATATAAAAATTATTTAATAACATTCAAAGCACCCCCATCACCCCTGCACACACCCCATATAAAAAGTTCAGCACGTGTATGTCAACATTAATCGTGCCATATGTGTGAGGAATCATATTGAACATCACAGAAACAATTAAAGGGCCACATGGTTAACTCTAACTCTAGGTGTTTAAAGCACTGCCTATAGAGAATTTTGGGTGCCATAGTTTTTATGCAACTTTACTCGTTCGACTTGATAAAACCTCATCTTTTATATTTTATCACAAATACATGTTAGTGTATCTTTCTTTTTTAACTACATCAATTTTATTCTCATGGGGCTCTGCTTTTAGAAAATATATACTTTTTAAGGGGGTTACTGTATTTTTCTAGCAAAATTGCTGATTTTAACTTATGAGCAAATGATTAAACAACTGCCCCATATACAAGTGGTTAAAGAAAACCTAAAGTTAAAAAATATTCTTTAGATCTACTGGTTTTCTATAGAGTGCCATTGAAAAAAGGTCTCTTAGGCCGCGTACACACGATCAGACCGGTCCGATGAAACTGGTTTGAAGACCAGTTTCATCGGACCAATTTGATGGTGTGTACGGCCCATCGGACCTTTGTCCGTCGGACAAAAGTTTTAAAACTTGCTTTAAAATCTGTCCGACGGACACCTGTCCGTCGGACAGATTCGATGGTTAGTACGCCAAAGCATCAGACCAAAAACCCACGCATGCTCAGAATCAAGTCGACGCATGCTTGGAAGCATTGAACTTCCTTTTTTCAGCACTTCGTGTTCTACGTCACCGCGTTCTGGTCTGATCGGATTTTTGGTCCGATGGTGTGTACACACATCAGACCATCAGACCACTTCAGCGTGGTCCGATGAAAACAGTCCGTCGGACCAGTTTCATCGGACCAGTCTGATCGTGTGTTCGTAGCCTAACTCTGCAAAGACTCATCTCTCTTTTAGAGCAAAATATCTCAAGGTCCCAGCAGAATGTTTTGTTACCACTGTTAGTCACAGTAGAGGGCTGGATTAATGTGACATTCTCTCTGTTAACACAAAGGTAGCTGATGAGAGCCTTTAAGTTACATATACCTTGTGCTTTGCCACATTTAGTAGAGGTAACAGGAAGAGAACACACTGTAAATGTTTAATTGTAAAATACATTGTATAAATAATTAAACATGTAAAATAAAATTCCAACATGTCATATTGTTTCTCTGTACCTGATGGTTTCTGTTACCTGAAAAGACTTAGTTAGGAGCGTTTGCTGATCACTCATAGACATTGGGGGTTATTTACTAAAATTGGAGAGTGCAAAATCTGGTGCAACTGGTGCAACTGTGCACAGAAACCAATCAGCTTTTTTTTTATAAAGCCTAATTGAACAAGATGGAGTTAGAAGCTGATTGGCTACCATGCACAGCTGCACTAGATTCTGTTTGCACCAGTTTTAGTACATCAACTGCACTGTATTGTCTCTCAGTCTGGCCAAAAAACATCCATTCAAGGTCATCAAAGTTCAATTTATTAAACTAGACAGACATAATTGTGTCTTTTTTCTAACTAGGTAGGTGTAAAGCCTATGGATACAATAATTCAGGTAATGATGTGATTATAATTTTTAAAAATATGTACTAAAAATGTTAAGATTTGTTGGTAACTCACATTTATGTCCACTAGAGGGACTGAGGGACTTGAAAAGCAACTTTCAGATGATCA
The DNA here is from genome assembly GCA_029574335.1 of Rana kukunoris. Taxonomy (NCBI): domain Eukaryota; kingdom Metazoa; phylum Chordata; class Amphibia; order Anura; family Ranidae; genus Rana; species Rana kukunoris. Next base: position 185,465,668 of record CM056051.1, read on the forward strand.
ATAGTATCAGATGCTACCATGACATGGCAGAAATGTTCACGTTGACTTAGACAAATACAATCTGATACTCCAGTAAGATCTTATCTTTCAGATGCTCAATCATATGATGGTATCTCACGTTCCTAATTGCTGGTATTACAAACATGTATAGCTTCATTGTTTTATTTTTTGCGGTACTTTTAGGCAGACTCACCATTTTTGGAACATTTAATTCAGTTTTGTGAGGATAATAAAGACCTTGGATACAACACTGGCTATACTGAATATTAAATGTGAATACTAGACAAATAATGGAAAAGCTACTGAAATCATTGGGGTTATTCTGCTAAAGGAGTAGAGAATGTTCACTTTGCAAAGCAAATGTTCAATCAACCTAATGAGGTAATGCTATGTTAGCTTTGAATATCCAATCATATTTATTGATATGACCATTTAAATATTTAACTTATATGATTAAGTAAACTGAAATCAGATTGGTTAGTTTGGACTAGTAGTAGCTATGAATTACTGCACTATACACCTACTGTTAATATTACCTTTTTGCATAAGAATGTCTGTTAACATAGGAGGGCAGCTGGACAAGCAGCTAGTACATGATTGGACATTTGAAGCAAACACATCTAATCCACTTAGCTAAGCAAAAATTCACTTTGCTGAAGTGAACAGTCTGTACTCCTTTAATAAATCAACCCTATTGATGTGAATGACCATTAAAGGGTGACTATATTTTCATATTTTTTTATTTATCTAAAAGAGAGTTCAACAACATTTATGGATGTATATTTAAAGGTCACAGCAGTTTATCAGGTTAGAAGCTACCTAAACCTGGGCTGGCATAGGGGAAAGATTTCTATCACACAGCTAATTTTCTACCCCGTAATCCCAAAAGGAATAACGATTGCCTGCATGGTCTGTAATCATTTTATTGCCTCCTGGAGTTATTTTAATGTGTGTGTCCTTTAAACCAGTGGTTCTCAACCCTATCCTCAAGTACCCTCAACAGGCCGTGTTTTGGGAATTTCTCTTAGATAAAATAAATGTCCAAAATACCAAGCCATTGACTCTGCTTTAAAGCACCTGTGCAAGATAAAGGAATACCTGCAAACATGGCCTGTTGGGGGTACTTGAGGACAGGGTTGAGAACCACTGCATTAAACCCACTAGGCCGTATTTGTTACGTTGTTTGAAGGAATACTTGTTACTGTAAGGCCGCGTACACACGATCAAATCTATCTGCTGGAAACGGTCGGCCCGACCGTCCCAGCAGACAGATTCGACCGTGTGTACGGGCGAGCCGACGGATTTGGCCACCCGACAGATTTGAAAGCATGCTTTGAAATCTGTTGGCTGGGAACCCGTCCGCCCGACATGTCTGCTGGTTAGTGCGCTAACCAGCAGACATGTCTTCTCGCACACGCGCCAAATGGTTTTGACGCATGCGCGGAAGTGTTTTACTTCCTGGTGCGGTGACGTGGCGGCGTCAACGTCACCGCCACGTCACCGCGCCGTCTGGCGGCGGGGATTTTGGTTTGATCG